>JAQFVV010014177.1:0-46960 GCA_028023455.1 Epiperipatus broadwayi
TTTCCAGACAAGTTTTTCTTTATTATTCTCATCTGTGATTCCTTCCATAGAATATTCAATCAGGTTACTTAATTTAGCTATTTGTTTCAGAAAAAATGGCTGTATCCTATTCCATCCTCTCTTTTGTATTTTTTCTTTTCTCTGTCCCATCACATCTTTTCTTATTTTGCTACACCTCAAAATGTATGCATCAAGATCTTTGCATACTGCTTGAAGTTGACAAGACTTTTATGTCAGATTCTCCACCAATTTCATGCCACCTCTCATAAATAATTATTTTCTATAATTATTTTTCCTTTTCCTCTATGGAGTATATTTGAAGCAATTCTCTAAGCTTTCTAAATATTCAAATGAGTTTTTTATTTCCTCTAATCATTTTTATTTTAATTATGTCTTGCATTTTTGGTTTCAAAATCCCCCCTTCCCCTGTATCCCTCTTTTTTGTGAACCCCAAATATCTAAATTTACTCTTCACCTGACTCTCTCTTCAGGCTGATCTCTATGATTACATGCTTACCATGTTGGGACACTATTTTCTTCTTTCTTCAGTCTCCCCTGACTGTAGTGATACAAACTGATTGTTTACTCAATTTCTCTCAACAATCATCCAGACTGAATAACCTATACAAGGGTGCCACTAGACAGGCTGCCTAGCACTAGACTGAGACAATTCTTCCCATGTCATAGTGTTTATTTGTTTAGTTTGTAACACAAACCCAAAAAAACTAAAACCAGACAAATACAATTTTGACAACAATTCTATAATCATAACATATAACTGAAGACAACTAAAATAAATTCAGATAAATACAAAAGAATAATTTATTTAAGAATAACCTTAATTAAGCCTTTCACAATATGCACACTCAATACAAATTCACACATGATTTTTAAATTGGCTTCCTAATTAGCTTTCATTCTTATTCCTGCTATGTAATCATACATTGAATGACAATGATATCTTGTTTTTACCCTGAGGATATACTCTCAGCAACAACCTACAGATCAGTGTAGACTCAAGTTTATTATTGAAATCTCACCCAAATAGGATTGCTAATAACAAGAGTATATATTGTAAGTAAATTTATATTAGTGCTGTATGTTACAGTATTTAAAAAAAATAAAGAAGTTTGTTTTGTTTAATTTTAATTACACTTGATCTATGGATAATGGAGATGTTGAAGTATTAATATTAACAAGGTAACTATGGCAACTATACTATTCAAACAACATTCTTATTTATTATTAACATTTAGCATCAATTTATAAATCTGTTGTGATCAATCTCAGAAAAAAATATGAACATGTGAATAAATAAATAGATTTTGAAAATAATTATGTGAATCATAAAAAAATCACTTGAAGAGAATCAATATTATTATTAAGTATTACATATTTCAATTTCTGTTATTACAATCACCACAGCAACACCTATTACAAAATTAAATGTTTTGTTTCCTATATGCTTGTTAGTTATAAAAAATTGTTGTTAAAAATATGTAAAAATATTTATAACCATTAAAATGTATTAGAATTATAATATAAATTCTTTATTTTGGTTTAGAATGCAAAAAATAATATTAAACATGTAAAACAGGATTTCATTTTTACTGTATCCAATTTTTTTAAATCTCCATTTCACTTACTAATTGGGGCAAATTTTCTTGAACAATTTTTTTTCTCATCTCAAGTGAAATTTGAGTGATTTCCAATAGTTGTCATGACAACAATAATGTCATCAAGAATATCTTACAAATAGAAGGGACACTGTAATTTGAGTTCTTGTAATTTTGTCATTGATTACAATGGACATTTTAAATATGTCTTTAAAAATTTATTAATTTTATTGTTTAAGTGACTAATTTATAAAACCATGGAAGAATAAAAATTTTAAGTATTTGCCCATTCAATTGGGGCAGCTTGCTGATGAAATTTTAGGGAAAATAGCAAGAATGTGAAAGATAGAAAAACCCATCAAAATGCATTATATTGCAGGTCAGCTATATAAGAATATTCACTGGTTAAAAATTCAGAATTTCATTTATTTATTTGTGATGGATATAAACCCCATTATATGTTTATGGATGTCATATTTCAGATCAAGGAATTTTACAAGATTGATTAACTCAACTTATGGGTGATAATAAGCAATTTAAACTTCACTTTCATAATTCGGAAAGAAAAAAAGGCTAATATTTACTTCACTTGATTATGACTGGATTGTGTCATTAAAGGAATTCTCTTTGCACATTTTTGTCAATGAAAAATAAAAATAAAACCAGTGATATGCGATTTTGCATCGAATAAGTATCTAGCATTTTAAATGCTTAAACATACATTTATATGTTTAAAGAAAATATCAGAATTTAAATGCAAAATTAATTGGATTTCAAATCTGCAGAAGTTACTACCCATGTTTATCTTCTCTATTTAAGAAAAATCATCCCTGCACTTTAGGATGGGAAATATAGAACCAGAAACTATGATGGAACCATGGATAGTGAGTGAAAATGGACAGTCTTTCATTTAGGTGGTATGATTTCTATACATATATTTTTTTTTATTAAAAGAAAAGGAGAGTTTCCTTTTTATTTTAAAAACATAGGTAAATAATATATATATGGGCATGATAGAATTCATGCAATGAAAATGTCAGAGAGATTCATTTTGTTCTTATTATTTAAGCTCTTATCTGATGATATAAGTTAATATGACCTGATGTTTTCAAATATTTAATTTTTTTTGTATGTTCAAGATTTAACTTTGAGATTCAGATAGAAAAGGGTTTAAATATAAGATTTTTTTATGTTTGTTTAATTATTTAGAGATTACATTACTGAATAAATAGAGATCAATTTTATTTGATCATATTTTTTTTTATCATGGTATATGCTATTTAAAATCTCAGGGAGAGAGGGTATTTAGAATTTCTCCTTTTATTTTATATACATAGTATTATTATCCTGAAACATATTTTTTTGGAGTTCCACACACAGATATTATTATTATTTTTATTGACTTTAGTCTATTGCAAACATTGATTGTTTGTTTTGTTATATTTTTATTATTGCTGTTATAAATTTTTATTACAAACTAAGAAATTTAGAGTTGATTTAAAATCCGGTGAATCTAATTATTTCTTTTGAATGCACAAGATAATTTTGGTACTTGAAGTTTGATCCAAGATCAAACCCATCTTGGTAATTGAAATAGAATTAGATATATGTATATTTTATAAATCATTATTAAATCCAATTGGATATAAATGTGACATTTATCTTTATGTTGAAATGTTTGTTTGCTTATCTAAGTCAATATTACTATTAAAATAATTTCATTAATTCAGAATTGATCATTTATTTGCTTAACTTATCTGGTTACATAAATCTTAATAGATTTTTATTTTATCATTAGTCAAAATGATCTGTCTTAATTACCTTCTTAAATTTCTTTGAAGTGGAGATCATAAATTTTATTAACTAATAGAGAACTGAATATTATCTTTGGCTTGGATAACTGCCAGTTATCGTCATATATAGTTTGTTATAAAATCCATTTTTAGAATTGATTGATTGGAGATTTAAGTAGATTAATAATATCAATGATTGTAAGTCAGTAAATATCCAACAGAAACCTATGGTATATTTTATATGATGTGATTGGGTCCTGTAAAATATGAAATTATCTAATGGATTTTATTGATAATAAATTCTGGTTGAGTGTTTCATTTTAGAAAATAACTGAAGCAATAATTGCATGTTGATCTAAAGTAGGGTATGAATGAAATGTTTGTATTATATTTAACATTTTATTAAAATAGATACAAAACTGAGTAAAGGTTTATTTTATTTAAATATTATAAATATTGTATAGTTTAGAAAACGTTCTCAAAATGTAATTATAATTATTTAGAAACTAGTTGATTTAAGTAGAATGTTATTGAATATTAAAGTAAATTTGCTTTGCTATAAATAATATTAGATTAGTAAAGTATGTTGGAATTTAGTTGTTTATTGATTCAAATTTAGTTTTATTCAATTATCAATAAAATAGATGTCTTAAGCATGCATCATTGTTTAGGGCAATGAAATATGATTTCGCTGCTTATTGTAGCTTACTTTGGAATTGTGAATAGATTTGTTGATGTCTGAGATGATGATCTCATTTGCTTTATTTCATTTTAAATATAATCTGAATAAATTAGATTTTAATAGAGATTGTTAGTATTTTATGATAGTGTAGTGGACAATTTAAATAATTATATATGGGAAATATTGTTATTGCCTAGTGTGATCAATAACTGAGCTAGATAATTTTACACAGGTTCTAACAGAGTTACTATTTGTTTATGCATGTTTTTGCTCTGTGATAAAGAATATAAATCTTAAGGGCATTTCTTTATGTCAAATGTTGACTGAATAAATGTAGAGAGGTAATGAGATAGACAATCCATTATTATTGTGACAAAGTAGCTACCCAATGCTAGCTGATGATAATCATGTACATGCGGTAATTATTACAAAATGTCAAATCAATTTTGGGGCTTTTATAAAATGACATTCTAAATTTAGGCTAGATCTATATTATTATGAATGACATCTAAATTCTGAGACATAATAAAGTTTTATATATTATCACTCCATATTATAATCAATAGTCCTTTACAAAATGGCAACTAATGATTGGACTATGTTTTATTCAGATTAGATTGATCATTTTCCCTGCATTATCATTTTTATCACATTACAATATATTAGTGAATAGCTTATTTTGCCTATGCCCAAAACCTTTACCTTGACTTAAAATGTTATTTAATTTTAATTAACAGCAATAATATGACCACAAGTATTTTCATATATTTATGACTACACTATCATTTCTACTTAAATCTGATTATTCTGCAACTTAATTAAGATTGGTCTGAACGAAACCCCTTGTCATATGATACACACACCCATGCTTATATAATCTATAACATCAAGAATGTTAATAATAAAGTGAAATGCTAAACATGACAATCATTGTAGCATCAAAGATATAAATAAGATATTTGAGTACACATCACACTCTAGTGTTGAGAGGTTATAATCTGGTTTTTGTTACATTTAAACACAGTCAATGAACTAAAAATAAAGTTCAATCATTTTAAAACATAGTTTATATTTACTAATTTTCTTTACCATGCTTTTAAAGATGTTGAAGTTGGTATCAACCATCTGATTCAAATGAAAGTACAGCTATCAGAAAACTTCAATCATTCACTGGTGCACTGCGTCAGGTTTGAATTCATTTTTCTACTTGAGTTCTGGCAAGAAGTTGCCTGGTTTTTTTTTCTTTTACTCTATAGGCCCTGCCTAGCTTGTTGGCTTCTGTCATTCTTTGTATGATAAATTCCTCGATGACATTTAAGGAAAACATTAGAGGAGAATCCGCCCAGAAGACATTTCGAAGAGCCTAGCCATACAACATTTTATCCTTCTTTTCTTTTTTTCTTTTTTTAGCTGCTCTTCATGACTTTATTTCCTCTAAATTAATCTCTTCCAAAAAAAAAAAGGAGTTTGTCCAATTGATAGTCTTTTCTTTTTTGATTTTTATCTTATTGCCCTTTCACTTCCAATTATTTACTGATTTCACACTTTCTGGCTATTTTTGGAAACTGTCATAAATGAAAGTCTTTATTTTTTGTTTCATACTTTGGCTTGTGAATTTTAATACAATTTTTATTTTCTTTTGCAATGTCCTGCATGATTATGCAAAGATACAGTAGCAATTCCTTTATAATTTTTTTTTCATTATCAATTTTTGTATTTACTTTAACCCCCAACAATAGAACTTGAATTACAAATCAGAGTAATCAATGGAGGCAAGAAGGTTATGCACTAGATACGGATTTTATGAACAAGACTATTTGCATTCATTGATTACTCTGGCTTGCACTAGGTGACTTTACTGTATAGAGAGTTTGAAAACAGAAAGGTACATATAATGAAGTTATGGAAGAATAAATATGAAAAAAGTGCTTATATAGAAAGTGAATTATTGGTTTTTATGCTGGGTTTGGGAAAAGATAAAGGGGATTTAGATATAAAGGTTATAGAGTTGACAAAGATTATGTTGTGAAAATGGGATGGAGCAGAATAAGGGAAAATTTAGAGTGGGGAATGGAAAATAAAGTGGCTAACAGGTTTATCTGGGCATAATTGCTGAGATTTTCTTGACTTCGTTTATGGAAAAGCCACAATACATCACATTACATCACATCACATCTCTATTTAAACTGTAACATAGCTGCAATTAATTATCTGTTTGAAACCTGTAGGAATAAGCGTCTTAAAAATTCGAAAGTAGGGACCTCTACAGGTCTTAGTCACAAGCTTACGCTATGAAGAAAAGAGGGAAACCTTCTTTACTTCAACCTACTTTTATATATGAATAGGGGAAGCTGAAGTGATTAGATCTTTCTTCATAGCGCTTATGACTAAGACCTGTAGAGGTCCCTACCTGCGAATTTTTAAGATGCTTATTCCTAAAGGTTACTGCCTTAGTAAATATTACTTAATATAATAATGTGCGTTTAATAAAATTTATAATTATCTGTTTGAATTAAAAGAAAACATTTTTTTTGATGGCTGATATATGTAACAAATTATTGTCATCATCAACCATTATCAATCCACTGCAGGATGAAGGTCTCTCCAAGTTTAATCCATCTTCTCCGATCTTTAGCTTCTCTTCTCCACAACACCCCTGCATATTTTCTTATTTCATCTATCCATCTCACATGTGGTCACTTTCTGGGTCTTTTACAATCTCTTGGAATCCAGTTTAAAATTTCAATTATCCATCTATTATCATCTCTTCTAGCAATATGTCCAGCCCAACTCCATTTCAATCTTTTAATTTTTTCAATAAGGTCAGTAATAACCGTTTGTTGTCTTACCCATACATTGCGTTTTCGATCTCTTCTTGTTACTCCCAACATACATCTCTCCATACTCCTTTGAGTGGTCTGAAGTCTCTGTATTGCTCTTCTATTAAGTGTCCAAGTCTCAGATCCATGAGTAAGAACTGGTAAAACACATTTGTTAAAAACCATCCTTTTCAAACACATAGGCATATTTCCTTTTAGTATCAAGTTATTTCTACCAAAAGCACTCCAACCAAGTTTAATTCTATGATTAATTTCCTCCATTATGTTTCCATCTGTATTAATAATCTGACAAAGGTATTTGTAACTATTAACTTCTCCTAATTCTTCATAATCAATCCTTATTTTCATATTTTGAGCAAATCGATTAAACATTACTTTAGTCTTTTTAACATTTATCTTTAGTCCTACTTTTCTACTTTCATCTGCTAACTCCTGCAACATTTCCTGCAGCTCTGAAGCATTATTTACAAAAACAACTACATCATCTGCAAAATCTAAATGACTTAAATACTCTCCATTTACTTTCACTCCTTTAGTTTCCCATTTTAATCCACAAAATACTTCTTGCAGCACTGCTGTAAAGAGTTTTGGAGATATGGAGTCACCTTGTCTTACACCTTTCTCAATGTTGATTTTTCCAGTATCATTATGTAATCTAATTGTTGCTGTTGCATTTTTATAAATATTCTTTAAAATATGAAAATATCCTGGATCTATACCTTGATGATCCAATGCTTTAATCACTGAAGAAATGTGTATAGAATCAAATGCCTTTTCATAATCTACAAATCCAAAACATAATGACAACTCATATTTGTTTGTCCTTTCTATGACTTCTCTCAATACCTGGATATGATCTATTGTACTAAAACCACTTTTAAATCCAGCTTGTTCTCTTGGTTGGTGGAAATCCAAAGTTCTCTGTAGACGAGTTGTAATTATCTTGGTAAAATTTTTATATAAAACTGATAAAAGGCTGATAGGTCTGTAATTTCTAATATCTTCTTTATCACCTTTTTTAAATATTAATATTATTACTGCATTCTTCCAATCTTCCGGTACATCTTTATCATTTAGACATTTGGTATATAACTTTGCTAAAATTGTTTCTATTTCTTCATCTGCTTCTTTTAATATATCAATTATAATTCCATCATTTCCTGGAGCCTTTCCTTTCTTCATACACTTATGTCTCACTTCTTCATTTAAAATTCTGGGCAATTCAGAAGATGTAATAGATATAGGAGGTACTTGTTCTTTATTACTATATAATTCTTGATAAAAATCTTCTACCAATTTCATGATGTCATCTCTCTTTTTAGTAATAATTCCATCTTTTTTCTTATTGCAGATATAAATTTCCTACCAATACCAAAATGTTGTTTAACATTTTGCTATTAACTGAAAGGAGACCCTTTGATTCCTCTTGGAGGCCTTAAAGGAACCGAGCAGGGCAAATTCCTAATGTCCACTCCATACGTTCTTGTCGTTGCAGCTGTTATTACTATGTGATTATTCATATAGTATACGAACATGGATGGGCTGCTCACCAACACACATTAGCCAGCGTGGTGAGTTTATTGGCTTTTTACCTCTGACTTTAAGATCAAGAAACACCATGGTCTTTCTTCTCAGTGCCTGATAAGGCAGAATGAATGTTTATGTAAATGATAAATAAATTATTGTACTCATAATATATATATATATATGAATTAATAGTGTTAGAAATTATTAAATAATATATACTGTAATTATCAAAGATCTAATACTTTATCCAGCCATAATCATGCGTGCAAAATCATTCACGGATGACACATAATAATACGCTAAATTTACAATCATTTTCCCAAATAAAACATTTTATTATAGATACTGTAGCACCAGAATGATTATAGTAGTTATACAACTTTAGGAAAGAAAAGTTTAACCATTATTTTTTTTTACTACTATTGAAAATAACTTGAAAATATGTAGTTTTATATATATTCAATAAACTGAGTTTAAAAAAACAATTTAAATATACAGGATAAATTATTTATGAAAGTATTTGTAATAAAGTGAGAAGAGAAATTTTTGTAATCAAATGATATCATTATAATAGTATTGCTGATATATTTTAGTAAAAGCAATGATGGAATGATTTGTAACTAATAGAGAAAAGAGTACAGTAAAAAAAAATAAAAGATAAAATCAGAAAGTAGCGATTACTAGTGCTCTCTTTTGGTGATCATGTTTTTTAGACAACGAAGCGGATTTATTGTTATTTAATTCATTCTGGGCTTCTTTAAGAACATCAATTAACATTGAAATTCCTTGGTACGGTTCACCAACAAATTCGGACAGAAACCTAAAAAAAAAAAAAGGTTAACTAATAAATAAAAATTATAGTTTTAGATTATTTTTACCACTGTTTTCATAAAAATACATATAATTATTTTGCAAAAAAAAAATTATTTTTATAGTCGAATAAACAAAATAATAATAATAATAATAATAATAATAATAATAATAATAATAATAATAATAATAATAATAATAATAATAATAATAATAATAATAATAATAATAATAATAATAATAATAATAATAATAATAATAATAATAATAATAATAATAATAATGTAATAATCTTTATTACAAAAAATGAAATTTTCCACAACTAGGGTAATAGGAAATTTCAATTTTGAGATGAAATTTTTTTAAATATAAATAAAATTGCTTTTTGTGCAGAATGGCTGAAAAAATATTTAATAATTTACTTTGATTATCAATTATTTTGATTTTTAAAAAGTGAACATTTGTTAAGCGTTGGTAGTCGAAAGGTCAGCACAGCTGCCTTGCAAGCAGTTGCTTGCAGACAGTTGATGCGGGTTCGCTTTTGGCCGATGCTTTGACATATGAAAAAAAAAGTGAACACTTATCTATAATTAATTTCCAGAATAAAATTTTTTACTTATCTATCTGCATAAATAAATAAATGTCAGCTTCAATAAATTTATTGAAATAAATGTAGATAGATTTTATAAAGTGGGCAATATCATCCTCTGGTGAATGTTTGAATAATTTGGAAAATATTTAAAGTTAACAGGATAAGATAGAGGTCTAAGAAATATAATGCTTGACATAATGAATAACATTTCTGTAGTGTAATTTTCATTACACTGCTATCATGCAAGGTAGGTAATGTTTTCTATTCACTTTTAATACTTTTAGGATGGATGTAATTATACACATATAATTAAAGACTATGATCCCCAAGATTCACATTTCATGCTGAGCCAGCACTCATTAGTTGACCCAGACCACAATCTCTTACATATATAGTAAAGTACTACAGTGTGATTGATAAGTATCAAAGATGCAACCCCACAACTTTTACACAAATGACTTATTGAAAGTATATTAATAATTCTTATTAGTCACTCATTAGACTAGAGATTATCCAATAATGAATAATATTTCTGTAGTGTAATTTTTCATTACACCACAAACATGCAAGGTAGGGAACCTTTTCTATCCACTTTTAACATTTTGAGGATGGATGTAATCATAAACATATAATCAAAGACATATGAAAAAGTTATGAGGGCTGCACATTTGACATTTATCAATAAAACCATAGTACTCTGCTATCTAAATATACTTACTGAACAATGATAAATATATGTGTAAGATATTGTGGAATGGGCCAACTACTGAGCACCAGTCCAGCATGAAATGTGCATCTTGGGGATCATAGACCTTTTCCACATGTCTTTGATCATATATTTATGACTACATTCTTTCTCAAGGTGTTAAAAGTGGATAGAAAACATTCCTTACCTTATGTGAGAGCAGTGTAATGAAAATTACATTACAAAAATATTATTGATTATTGGATAATCTCTAATCTAATTAGTGACTACTAAAAATTATTACTAATGTTTGACATGATGAGAAAAACTTTCAAGACCACTATGTCATAACACTAATGAGCATAATTAACAGCAATCACATCTCAGCTGAATCTAATTATATAAAGATGTTTCACATAATATATATATTATGAGCAAGTAATTTAAACTTTGTGGCTAATTGTTCTAAAGTATAAAATATAAAATGCACTAACACACATGAGCACACAAAGCTGAAGACAAATAAAGAAATTTTTTTAAAATATATATATATTATGTATATTTCCATCTGTTTCTAGTATATTTTAGTCTGTTTCAGTTTTTATTTTATTAGTGAAAAAGAAAATATATTTTATTAAAAATTTAATTTATTGCCATTATAAATGTTGTATCACCTCTATATTATATAAAGAGTTCAGAATGGAAGCACTCGTTTGCCATTTCTTGTCACATTTTTAATATATTATATTCTAGCATTTTAATTTTTGTTGAGTTTTGATGTTAAGAGAAAATATAAGCAAATAATATAAACTAAATGTGCATAAGTAAGACAAACTAATAAAATGTTAGGTAATAAAACAACCAGCCAGGTAATAATAAACAAGCCTACAAAGTAAAAGGGTCAATGGTCACACCAATCCATTGACTAAGAAATTAACCAGAAATTAAATATTGCAGTTAAATATTATGATTATTTAGATGCATACTAGATCAAAAGCAAGAATGCAGACTCCAGAAAAAGAAACAGAAAGCATTTCCAGTGAGAAACAAAGTAGAAGCCTAAATAAAGATGAGTTTATGGGAATAATGAAGACAGACATAAAGTTTGAGAATAAAAAAAAAGAAATATTAAAAAAAATAGAAAATCAACATAAAGAGACATCTATAAAATTTGAAAAACAAAATGAAATGTTTGAAAAGCTAGAGTCCCATATTAAAAGAGAGAAGAAATTGTAAAAGAGTTTAAGTAGTATTTAACCCAGATTGATAATAAAGTCAAAGAGATATGCTAAGAAATACAGCAAAATAAAATTGAGCAGGAAAGCAAAATAAGATTGCTACATGAGATAATAGACGAAGTAAACACAGAAAGTTGTAGATCATTAATACAAGTTCATTTAGAAGTGACTACTTTGAAAGATAAAGATAGATGACTACTATTGTTAAAAAAAATGAAAGATGTAATAGAGAACATGATAGAGATTGTAGAATCCTTTGTGAGAGAGGTAGATAATAAAAATTAATAAAAACATTAGTCATTTAAATGATGTTGAACAGGAAAGAGTTGATTTAGATTCACACTTGTTAATACACTCTGTGATTGTTAACTAATTTTTAAAAAATAGAATTCTTTTAGGGCATGCAAGTGCAGCTCCTATGAAGTATCTCAATAGTTTGGAGAGATATTTATGTATGAATCAGTTGAGTGAAGAGGCTAAAATTGTGATTGCACATAGCCATTTACAAGAAGCCTCTCAATTTTAGTGGCATTCTTTATTTGAAAAACTTCAATGTTTCAGTGATTATAAATTACTGAAGTGAAGATTATCAAGAAAGCATTAAGTACCAAGTATCTTAAGAAATATGGCAGCCTGGAGAACCATTCATTCCATTTTTCATAGACAAATGGGTAAACTCAAAAATTTAACAGCCAGTCTATGAGGCACAACTTTTCTAATAATACAGAACAGATGCTGATTGGTACAGAAAGGAAAACTGTTGAAAAGGTGGCTGAATTATTAAATACATTTGATTATAATAAACCTACATATGATGCCAAGAAGCAGAGAATAATATCACAACCAAAAGTGTCTTATAAGCAAAAATATGAACCGTATGTAAATTTCATGGGATATAGGAGAAGAAAAATCCATGGAATGAAAAAAGAAAAAAAAAACAAACAACACTGGTAACTTAGATAGAACTAAAGTCTTTTGGCACCCTGAAAGTGATTCTGATATTAAGCATGCAGAAAGCCCAGGGGTGATTCACAGCCACCTAGTGCTAGTCGTATTATGCCTACAAATTACATAGAGAAAGGGAAAATTTAACCCTGCTATAAATGTGAATGGCTTTATCTCATCAAAGAACCAGAACCTGATTAATGAATTAATGAGTTTATGTATGAATGGAAAATAAAATATAATTCTACAGAATTTTTTTTTTTTTTAAGTATATTCAATCTTTATTATAATAGTTAAAAAATATATCGAGACAAATACTAATTTTGAGATGTAAAAAACTGGCAGTTAAAAGAAATGTTTGTAGTTAAGATATTTTTAAAATTTTATATATTATGCACAAATCTTCCTGCATCCATTGATTATGAAAGCTTGCACTTGGTGACACTACTGAATAGAGAGTTTGGTACTCTTATTAACAGCATGTATAAGCATATGAAATTATAATCATGTGATATTTTAATGGTTTTATACCTATCTTGCCCATAAGATAATGGTGACAGTGGTTTTTGAAAAACTAATAACATCAAAATGTACAGATGCTGAATTGAGTTCAGATCTATATGACTGTACAAACAAATGAGCTTGGATTGAAAACATTATAGTGTTTTCCTCTTGGGCTCCTATCTTTATAGTTTACTAAATAGGTAAAAGGTGGGTGCTGGTGGGTTGCATTAGATCCTAAAATCCAGTTGCATGCTCTCAAATCCAAGACTCATCGCTGATGTAAGCCACAAGCTAGAAACTAGTCTGGGGAAATTGGATGAGTAGGCACCTGATAGAGATTTTATGCACAAACTTTCCTGCATCCATTGAATATAAAGGCTTGCATTTGATGACCCTACTGAATAGTGAGTTTGGTACTCTTATTAACAGCATATGTAAGCATATGAAATTGTGATCATGTGATGTTTTTCTGGTTTTATACCTATCCTGCCCATAGGATAAGAATGACAATGGTTTTTAAAAAACTAAAAACACCAAAATGTATAGATGTTGAATTGAGTTCAGATCTATATGACTATACACTAAATGAGATTAGATTGGAAACATTATAGTGTTTTCATCTTGGGCTCCTATCTTTATAGTTAACTAAATAGGTAAAAGGTGGTTGATGGAGGGTTGCATTAGATTCTAAGATTTAGGTGCAGTGCTCTCAAATCCAAGGATTCTCACTGATAAAAGCCACAAGCTACAAATTAGTTTGGGAGTGTTGGATGAGCAGGCACTCATAGGGATTTTATGCATAAACTTTCCTGCATCCATTAATTATGAAGCCTTGCAATTGGTGATACTACTGTATGGAGAGTTTGGTACTCTTATTAACTTCTAACTATGTTACATTTTAGCAGTTGTCAAACAATAAAATTAATTTAAATTTGTAAGCTAGTCATGTTAGTGAGACATAAAATTCTATTAAATAGTGTATTATGGATTCAAGAAAACTTTTCTACCTTCAGTAAAATAATTAATAATAATAATTCTGATTAGTTTTTTAGTAATAATAGTATTATTGGTGAATTGATTAAATATGTGACGTTTTTTATTTGGAATAATAATAAAATAAATATTGAATTTCATAATCAATATAGAAATTTAAAGGAAGGAAATTTAATGAATGATAATAAGATTAAAAAAATGTGAATTCAAACCGCAATGGAAATACAATCTTTTGATAATATAGATAATTTGAGACATATTTTGAAGCATTAAAAAGAGAATTATGAGATTGTAAAAAGATATTATAATTCTTTTATAATTTTATCCAGTAGTAATGATGTTCTGAATTTCTGAAAATAATATTTAAATCATCTTTTTAAAAAATAACACAAAAATTTCAGTGGTATATCAAAACTATTGATTCATTTTACTAAAGTATCTATTTTAAAACGATCATTTTCATCTCAGAATTAAAAAGTTTGAATTTTACTGTTATATATTTTCCATAAGAATATTTCCTATTAAATAAAAATATTTTTTCTCTTGAAGTAATCATTATTTCTTCTACTTTTTATGCATTTATTATATTCCTAATATAAGTAAATACATGTCAAGCGTTGGTGGCCTTGTGGTTAGCATAGCTGCCTTACAAGCAGCTGGTCCGGGTTCGCCTCCGGTCAACGTTTTGACATATATATAAAAAGTAAATACATAAATTCCATTTCTTTATAATTCTATTCAATGCAAATTCTTATTTGATCAGATAGTCCAGCAGTCATCATTAAAAAATCTGTAAAAAATATATAAAAAAAAATAAAATAAAAAAATCCTACTTTATTTTTTTTTTGGGGGTCCAAAACCACCCCCACCAATATTATTTTTTTTTTATTTAAAAAATTAATTTTTTTTTTTTCCCTTTTTTTATATTTTTTTATTTTAGGAATAAAAATTAGTTATTTTTTTCTTAAATATAAAAAAAAAAAAAATATATATATATATAAACAATATAAATAACAATAATATAATGTGTTAGTTTTTTTTTTACAATATATATATATATAATATTATATTATTATTTATATTGCATTCATATATGAACATATATATTTAAGCTCTGATGAAGACATGTGGACCATCGCAACTATTAACCATAAAATAATAAAAACAAAAATTTGCATTTAATAGAGTCTATAAAGAAAAGGGTGTTTACTTATTTTTTACTTTTAATTTAAGGGTGTTTACTTATTTACTTAAATATAAATAATTTTTCAATTACTGTACTTCTATATTCCTGAAGAAGAATGCATTGAATCGAAGCTTAACTAATTCTTCATTTAAAGGAGTTTCAGATGGGACAGAATTTATTTGTTATGCATTGGTTGAATTATTGGAACATTTTCAAATTGTATAATATTTGAATACAAGTATACTTGAAAAATATTGGATAGCTGAAGCCAGCTTGAAAGTCTGTGTTCAAATTGTATAATGGTAACTTTTAATTTGAATCATTAAAGCATTTAAAATTATTTTTTATGCCATTTATTTTTACCTGCCAACTTAGTCTTCCAACTACTAATTAGTAAATATTGTTTTTATCTTTCTTAACAGATTATATAAAAATATTCATTCAATAATAAGATATAACTCTCATGACAATCAAAAACAGGTACCAAACTCACCGTTTATTTTTATTATATTATTGTTTAATAATCTATTACGTTTCTATTGTTGCTGAATATTTATAAAGAGATAATTAATTTAACATTTCTTACCATGAATAAGCCATTTTCAGATCTAATTTTAGTTTCTTCAGAAGTTGGCTGAGGGCACTTCCTTCTCGTGGAACAGTAAGATCATTTTGCTTATCTTTTCTGGCTAAATACTTTCGTATGTTTTCAACATAATACTTTACTGGCAGTAAAGGAGCCCGAGGTTCCTAAATAAATTCATAGAAAATAAGATTTCATAAAATCATTTATATAATATAAATATTTTACAGTGGCAAATCGAACAAAAAATATCATGTTTTAATAATTTTTACTTAAAACAGTACACTTTGAAAACATTCTAAATAGTTTTTTTTTTTTTCCATATGTCATAGCATAGGCCAGGAGGCGAACCCGCAACAACGTCTTCAACCGACTGCTTGCTTGCAAGGCTGCTGCGCTGACCTCTCGGCTAACAACGCTTGACAACATTCCAAATAGTTGTACAAAATTTAAAAACTATTTACAAATGAAAAAAAAATCTTTAACACATTTCCACCAGTTCCCATCAGCCATTTTAGCCTAGATTTATTCAATTAATATTAAATCCGTTTTAACGCGTAGTTTATTAGAAATAACTGTAGCTTTCTTAAAGACTCAGTTTTCACGTCACAGGTATTAAATATATATATATCATGTAATTTAATTAATATTCGCAAATCATATTTTTGTTCCTACTTTGTTTTCTTCTCTTTGATAATTTTATATAACTCTTGGTAACGATATATATATATCTTTTAATGTAAGTCAACCAAGTTTATTTAAAATTAAAACACAAGTTTTAAATTGTAAAGAAGAATCGGTCTGTGAATATGAAAACATGAAAATGATGGCTTAATCTTAAAAGTTTCTTTTTCTCTTTATACATTACGTGAGATGGATATTAAATTGGAATTAAAGAAAGAAAAAACTAAACTGAAATTCTAAACCTTCATTTAACTAAAGCAATTATATGCAGACACATAATCACAAAGAAACAAGTTATTTTCACATGTACAGGTGCCTATCTTTAAAGATACATCTATGCACACATATTCCTATAAACAATAATTGCAGCTAACATCATATAAATAATAGATTAAAGGGTACTTTGGTATTATTCCTGCTATGACATATTACTCTGGTGATGTTTGCATCTGTAATATTATTCAAAGTTTTTATTTATGATGTCATATGCAATCAAGAATCCTGGCATGACTAATCCATGTCAAATAAACTGACCCTTTATATTTTAGAAGATAATAAATGGTTCAGTCTGCCACAGTGATTATTTTTACCCTCAACAATATAATACATCTCTCGCATCATTGGTAAATAATAGTTTCATATTTAAAAATATACATTTACAGCTAAGACTTTATAAATTTGTGGGGGGGTGGGTGGTAAAACTTTATATATGTTTTTAATTTTAAAAAAAAAAATTTTTAAATATAATGTTAGACTTACAACTAAAACTTTATTACAGCTTGCCATTTAAAATATGTTTCAGAGTTCTTTTTCCAGTTTCTCCTTTTTCCATAATGAATATATTTCTCTGTCATTGTAAATAAGATGTTTTTTTTTTTTGGATTTGAAGTTTGGTATATGCCAGTAGGGGGAAGGATGGCTGTGATGATACTTCATAGTAAAACTTCACCAAAAAGTGCCATATTAAAAAGTCACAACTACCTGTTTTTATTTAATATCATAATATGTTTTTTCATTTTTTCATACTGAATATATCTCTCCATTTTTTTTAGATTTGCACTTTAATATTACATATGTTATTATGTATTACTTCTAGTGACATATTATTCTAAGTTTGTGATATCTTTAAAAAAATGCCTCCATAGGATCTGAGGACAAATTTTCTTGATTTTATCGGCACCTTCTTGAAGGCACTATTTTAAGCATCTTACAAACTTAGAATAATACATCATCAGAGTAATATATCATTGCAGAAATAATATCAAAGTATTGATTAAAATTTATGTGCATTAATTTCTTTTTTAATTTTTAATGAAATTTAAAAAACAAATACTTTTAAAATTTTGGAAGAATTAATTCCAATGCTCAAATTTAGAAACCATCTTTTTCAATTTATAATTTATCTCTTCTTTCATTTTTATGCTATTTTCTTTCATGTCTTCCTTAATTTTTACACAATTTTCTTTCAATTTGGAATTTATTTTTACACTACTTTTTCCCAATTTGGAATCCATTTTTTGCAATAAGAGTTTAAACATTTTTTCCAAAGTCAATGGAGGTTTTTATTCTTCCATAAATGGAATTACAATTTCCCCTTCCATTTTAAATAAAATTCTTTTATGCTCAATAACTTAGCATAAAAAAAATTGGTGAAAATATATCCTTTCATCAATCACGAATTTTATCAAGACCCAGATAAATATATTTAAAAATAAACATTTCTATCTCAAAATTTCTTTATAGTTTTTACTATTAACTGTTATTTACTTATTTATTTTTTGTTGTTAAATAAAAAAATTTATTCCATGGTACAGTCTCTTATCTCTTTTCATTTTTTTTCTTTCTAGTTTGTGTCATCATGCAACCACAATTTTTTTTTATATGTGTATCATCATCATCTTTCATAAAATTTTATTCCTTCATTAGACCCAATAAATCTTGTATCATATTTACTAATGTTGATGCCATTAATAAAATACTGAAGTTCTTTGTTCCCTTTATTTAAAATATAAAAATAGATGCATCATCCATATCTTATTTTTTTAATGATATAATAAGAACAACTAGCCATCAACTGAATTCACTGATACAATTTGCTAGATAGCAATAATGGGCATTTTACATTTAGTAAAGAACAAACATAAATGTGGATCACTAAAAATTGCATCTTTGGTATAATCCATTAAATATTAAAACTAAATATTCTACCCATAGTATATGAATAAAAACCAGAAATTATATCTCTGGTATCAACACTTTATTGACAAGTGCAGGCATTTCTCATTTGATACTCTGTGAATATTTGCAAACACCCTCCTCTGAATGTAAAATCACAAGTTATCTACCCATATGTAACATATCATTTTAGTCTAACCACTCTTTGATATAAAATGTACTTACATCCATTTAGAAATGAATTTATTTCACATATCAAAAAGAATCTTCAAGGGAACATAGTTTTACTCCCACTTCAGAATAAATAATAAATTTACAATACTGAAGTTTCTATTTGGTCATCAAATTTATTTGATCCCTTTCACATTAAACATCCACTACTAATATTTTCATATCTTTAAAATATAAAATATCAATTCTATTAATATAAATTTCAAATACGTATCCTTTTTTTCAAGAGCATTATTTTATAAAACTCCAATCTTTTTTCAAAAGTTGAGAAGTGAAAAATTATAAATTTATGCTTCTATGATACATTTCTCTCAAAGCATAAGCTTGTCAATACTCCTAATTTTGGGAATTCAAAATTGTAATAGTACTCTCTTCTCTTTAGATAGAAGTTTACGTATGAAGGCTACAATAGTTTAGTTGCCAAAAGTTGTAAAGATATAAAAGTATGGTACTATTCTCTCTTAGAATATAAGTTTATTTAAGTCCCTAAGTTAGGAAAACAAAAATTGCAATGGTATAAATAATATTTTAATTTGCGAAGCACAGATAGTTGAAAATTGAAATAAATTGAGATACTGCTGAACCTTACTGCACTCATTAAAATACATATATGACAGACAATCAGAATGTCATGATAGCCATCTAAACGACAATCAAACCTAAACACACAACAAAGATTTTATGAGAAAAATTATTTGTGAAGATATTTAAAGCTTCAAATTTTCAAATCTAAATACTTACGACTGGCTTAGATATATAAAAAGAAAAGGTGAGATAAGGGTGGCTGCCCTTTTCTTGTAAAATCTTTGTTGTGTGTTTAGGTTTGATTGTCATTTAGATGGCTATCATGACATTCTGATTGGCTGTCATATACATATTTTAATGAGTGCAGTGAGATTCAGCCGTATTTCAATGGTATAAATAAATAAATTTATTATGGCATTGAAAGCATATTCTAACCTGCAAAAAATTGTAAGTTAAAAATAATAAGTGTCATGCAAGCTTCATTTATAATTTTATGAATCCACTTCTCCGATCTGTTACAATGACCTGATGGTCTGTAGTAAATGTGGAAGTACATGACATAAATGTTTAAAGTTTTATATTAAAATTTTAAAATAAGAATAATAATAAATATATGAAACATCCATCATTAACAGATTTTGCACTAACTTGAAAATAAAATAGAGACATAAATAAATGTTTTGAGATCAAGGACATCATGCCAATTGATAAGAATACTAACTTTATTATACATTATATAACATAAATATGATAATTAAAATATCAGATAAATAATAATAAAAACAAATTAATATTTACACACTATTTTTTTAATTTTCAATAAAAACATTTTAGTATTACAATGTTAAAAAAATTACTTATGTTATTTCAACTCCTTTTAATTAAACTTGATTATTATACAATAATTGCAATGATCACACATATTTATTTACTCTTTTTGATTTAAATTATTTTTGAATTTAGATATTAGAATCATAAAACAGAGCAGAAGTAAATATAGTTTTATAAAGCCGATCATATTAATTTAACAATTGGTATTTCGTGATATATGCAAGTGTATATACTTACATAGTAGTGAGAATACTTTCTTTAATATTTCTGTTTATTAATAAAAAAAATTATCTTTACCTTTATGTAAAATTGTTTGTTTTTTATGCAATAAAGTTTTCAACATTTAGTAATAAAAAAAGTGCAAATTTCTAAAATATATATATATATAAATAATAAAGTTAAGTTTCTACAAAAAAACAACAACAAAAAAACAATCCTCATCCACCATGCAAATCGTTTTTAAATAGCAACTTTTTTTAAGCATTTAAAGTAATTTAGCTTTTATTGATATTTAGAAGTTGAACTTATCGTTACGTTTTCACTGTATTATCAATTCTTCTTTCATCTACTGTAGTTTTATCAAATAGCGTTCAACATTTTCTTTCATTTAAGAAATTCATTATATATATATTTTAATATATAGAATCAGTTTGCTCTAAGATATGGATGGGCACATGAATAACCACTTTTATAAAAAATGGTATAATATCTATCAGATTTTTAATTATTATTGCCACTATTATTATTAAAATATATTTAACTGCATCTCACTAATTGTGGGTGGTCAAGATATCAACTGCAAGGTCTCTGGAAGTTGACTGTGAAGCTGACTTGAACATTGACAAATTATAGTGATAAATTCAGAGCTGATTTGAATATAGAAAATAATAAAAAAAGTAAAAATTCAAAATTATTTCCATTTAAAAATAATTAAATTTAAAATAATACCTGTTGTTATTGTCAATATCAAAAATAAACACAGGTTGGGAAAAGCTGGAAAGAATTAAATTATTTTTCTATAACATTAGAGCTAAAATTCTTATAAATATTTATTTGCCATTTTCCAGAGGAGAAATGAAAATAACTTGTACTGGAGAAACAATGATTTTAATGAACTGATTTTAAAGCAAAGAAGTTGGGAACTTTTTAAAATACTTTGTCTAGCTACCAAATAATTTCCAAGGAGATTTAAAAAGAAGACAGGCCTTTTTCCTTACTACAAAAAAAAATAGGTGCCAAACAAGAAACAAATTTTATGTCTAATTATTGATGCCACAGTAGGAGGAGTGTGTGTTTTAAATTTCCTTACTCATACTTACTTATTAATAATACAAGTGAATCAAAAATTTCCCCCCAAAAAACAAAAATTTTATAAAAATCAAAAAATAAACTCAGGATTTATTATATTTTGGTAAAAATATTGATTAATTAACTTTAATTTTGTATAAGTTGTCAATAGTCATAGATATATTTCCTATGCCATTGATTTTCTTACACTCTGGCTGGGACAGTAATACAGCAAAGACTGCTATCCTCCTTTTACAGAGCATCTCATATATATATATATTGTTATAAATCCGGAGATGATATATATATATATTATACTCTATATATTGCGATCATGTACTATATATTTGTAACAGACGAGTGGTCTAGTTAGAGAGTAAAGGTGGAGGACAAAAGTAGATAATAAAGTGTAATGAAAATGAAAGATATAAATTAACTCAAGTGTAGATTATGAATCTCTTGTATTTCTAGTTTTAAATCTTTTATCTAGTGAACAAACTCATAATAGTGTGAAATGATTGGGGTGAGGAGAATCAGAGTTTGAGATTGAAAAGATAGTTATCAAAGGGTTTTTATTTTTCGAATAATAGGTTGATGGAAGTGGGGTGTTATAAATAGGATGGAAGATAGGTATGGTGGTGTATTCAAAGTAAGAATCTTGGGTGATTATGGAATACGGGTGGGGAGGTGGGGGGGTTGAGGGTGGTTGGATGTATGGTGGGGTGGGGGGTGGGGGTGGTGGATGTTTATTTTTGGTGTTATAGGTTGGTTTTTGTATAGGTGAGGGTGTTAAATCTAAGTGGTTTTTCTAAATCATAATGTTTATTTTATATATATATTTAAATTGTTGGTTTATAGAATAAGGGTTTTTAATGAAATATAGATTTTAATTCAGAAATTTTTTAAATATTGTTTTGTATAGTTTAGTTGGGAAATATTATTATGTGTTTGGTAAAAAAATATAATTTCTTAATTTATTTTTAATTAATTTTTAATTTTCTGTGGGGAGGTAAAGAAAAAATTTATGATAGGAATAGTTTAAAATAATTATATTTGTTGTAATTGTGGGAGAAAGAAGTGTATTTCATTGGGTGATATTTGCGAGGGATATTGAATGAGATTGTATTTGGAGATTGGAGTGGAACTTGGAAAATATATCAAGAAGATTAATTTGGAGGGAGAGTAGTCTGTATAATGTTTAGGTGAGTTACAAATCTAGAATATTTAAGTAGTGTTTTCTCTCACCCTAAAGTAGAATAAGTTTTCTCTCTAAGATGCCAATTGTTGTGGTTTTGTGTTTCACTCCTCCTCTTTCTCTAACCATCAGTTGCATAACATTAATTATCCCCATTGTCTTATTTTCGAATTTTAAATTGAGGTAATTAAATTATTTATCTAATTTGAAATTTAATTTTGTTTTGTGTAATTTGATTTTAATTAAAATGATAAGGATGTGTTTGATAGTATTTTATTGTAATTTAAAAAAAACAAAATTAATAATAAAAATTAATTGTATAACAAAATTAGATATTATTATGGTTTGTGTTTATTGAATTTTATTGATTTAAAATAAATATATATAATTTTTTTTTGTGAATAGATTGGGAGTATGGAATTAAATTATTGTTGTCAATATATATATATATATTAAATAATTTAGTTTTACTATCACCAATTGGACAGTAGATTGTTTCTATCTGTTGGTGAATTTTATTAATGATCATGGGAAAGATGCTCATTCCTTCCCACAATGATCCATTATTTCTCAAATGATATCATGCTACAGATGTAAATTCTTGTTAGTATGATTGGGTTATGCTAGTAATTTCATTTTGCATTGGTCACATTGGTATATCAATATGCTAGCATTGGTTTAAACATGAAATTTTATCCTATGGTTAAAAGGGGTCAGCTTAGTTATATGCACATTCTATGTAGTGTATTTATGCTTAGTAAAATATTAAAACTGTATTAAATCTTAAATGTACTCATCTGTGCATCTAATTTAAATCAAATATATTTAATAGTAAATTTAATCTTCAGATGTTTGTATTAATGTGTGTGTGTGCGTAATAAAATGTTTTGTTGAATTAATTTTGGCAGTAATTTATTTACATATATTTTTATTATTAATATTTTTTTAAAATCAAGAATTAAAAATTTTCCTATTCAGAGTGATTTTAAGTTCATCTCCTCCCTGAACTAGTGATTCGGGCTTTAGATTAGATAAAAGAGTAATCTCACTTGCACGTATCTGCCCCTTTTTAAATTTTCTAGGTTCAAATAGCCTAATGGTACCCTGGTATGGCAGATAGGTTTAGGAGGTTCCATCAACCATTATAATACAAGTCAAAAACTGCTATGATTGCATCATTTGAAGTTGCTGAAACTTTAATTAAACACAATAATCCCTTTCAAGATAGAAAAATATGGGAAGAAGTCTTCATCAAAACTAGTGAAGTATTGTTTGAAATTTTTAAGAATAAATCTGAAATATTGACTTCTATCAACAATATATCATTATCACAAAACACAATCATGATTAGAACAGAAGAAACTAGTCAAAATCTTGGAAGAGATTTTACATAAAAACATTAACAATTGTAACTGTTTATCACTACAGTTTGAAGAATCTACTGATTATACAGGTACTGCACAATTATGTATTTTTATTCATATGGTTTTTGATATGTCAGCCACAGAAGAATTATTAACAATTTTCCAATTCAAAGAAGAACAAGAAGTTAAGATATCTATGATTTATTTAAGAATTACATTGTACAAATCAAAAATTAGTATCAATAACTATTGATGGAACTCCTGCAATGATTGGCAGGAAAATTGATTTTGTTACTCTGTGTAAAAATAATACTGATATAAGTAGGTTTATGGACTATCATTGTATTATACATCAGCTTGGCTTGTGTTCAAAAGTATTGAAATTTAATTATGTTATTCAAAATTGTTAATAAAATAAGATCAAAAAACTTGTTATGTCATCAGTTTTGGGATTTTCTAAAGAAATGCAAGAGTGAACTTAGTGAATTATTACATACTGATGTAAGAAAAGTCGAGCAAAATTTTAAATCAGATTCAGAGAACTTCTACCACAAATAAAATAATTTTTGGAAACTAAAGGTGATTCATAATCACAAATGAATGCCAAAGAATGGCTTCTTGACCTCACCTTTTTCTGTAATATTGCAGAAAAACTAAATAACTTAAATGTAGAACTACAAGAAAAAAATAAAACAGTAATAACTATGATAAGCACTTTGAAATCATTCAAGGAAAAATTAAGCATGCTTGTAATACAATTGAAGCATTATGAATTAAAATATTTCAAAAATATGGTTGATGAGTTTAAAGATAGAAAGAATCTAATTTATAACAAATATGTTGAAAATATAATTTTTTTTCATAAAGAAAATTGAAGAAAAGATTTGTGGAATTTGACAAACTTGAAGATATTGCTAGTTTTTTGTCTTATCCATTTAATGTTAACATCAATCTTGAAGATATCATTATGAAATTAAATGAATTTGTACATACAAATTTAGCAGGCCTTGAAGAAGAAATAATAAATATTAAATGTGATATACATTTAAAATTAATGGCTTAAAATGAGATTTTCTGAACATTAATAAGCCGGGATAAATATCAAAATATTTGGGGAGTTGATGCATATTTCAATGCATTTTTTGGTTCAACATATCATTATTTTCCTGCATGAATGTAATAAAAACTAAACATAGGTCACAACTATCAGATCTATACTTGGAATCATGTTTAAAAATTAGTTTAAATTCATACAAGACAAATTTTGACAAACTTGCCAAACTATGCAATGCCAAGTGTCATCAAAATAAAAAATTATTATTATTATTTTTACTTTATAATTTATTTATTTTTGTAAAATTTGCATCTAATTTATTTTAATACAATTCTAAAACAATTTTTTTTTTCTTGATTTTCTTTTAAAATTCAGGACCAGCTTTAGAAAATAATTATTTATAGCTAATTTAATAAATATTTTATAAAGTGACATGGACAAATTGAAATACTAGAGGGAACTGAGGTAATTTAATAGTAGTCATAGTAAAATGTCTTCAACTGTTTGTATCTTAATAGAAAAAAAAAATCATTAGTTCATATCTTGTAAAAATGTCATCAATATTTGTGAGTACCTAAAAGGCCCTTATAAAAAAACATCAATTCCTAAGTACATTCTTTAAAAAACCAGGACTTTGAACTGTTATTTTTTTCCATTCTGGCAAAAATAATGTTTTTTTTCTGGTTACCAGTTCGAAGCCCTGAAAAAATGTAGTCACCTTCAGGTATACTATCACCAAAAAAATAGCCCCCAATGTTTAAAAGTTTGGCCATCTCTGTTATGTAAGGTGTTCTAAAGCTGTCAGATATCATAATCATGGATGTGCAATAACTTCACTCTTTGCTTGACTATTTCATTCTACAATGCAATTGTTTATTATTACATATATTTGTCATCATATGTGTGTTCTGAGTAGTTAACTGTTTTTGATGTTTTATATCCAAATCATTATTGGTCTTTTTTCTCATAATTCCTATTACAGTTATTATTTTTATTATTTAATTAGTTTATGAAGCCTATAAAACATCATGTGACTCTAGTTTACATAATGATTTTCAATAGCAAACTCTTTCTCATTCTAGTTATAATCAGATGATAGTAAATAACTATCTAATATCATCTAGTGCACTGGATACAGATCAAAACCTCTTTACTATTGAAATCCATAAGCTAAAAACTTGTCTGGGTATATAGATAGGCCAGCTCTAGGCAGTGAATGTATCTATATTATGTATAAATGGAGTGACAGAAAAAGATTTACTATAGAAAAGCAATGTGAAAGCTTGAATCATCTGATGATTTGTTGGCTTCATATCAATTCATAGTAAAGAATAAGAGTGACTATAGTTATTATAACATTAAGGATTCCTAATATATAAAAATTAAAGACTTATCAGATCTTCACAACTATATAAGAAACTTGGCTTACATTTCAAAAATTAATATGTTTTTGAACTTGGGAAGATGGCTTAAAAGTAATTGTGGCTGTTAGAGAAAAAGTGCATTAGATCCAAAAAAATCCTGATTCTCTTTCAGAAAATACAAAAACTTTAACTGATAAAAGCCATAAAACGGAAATTAATCTGGGATATAAATCAGGCAAGCCTGATATGATATTAAGCATTACCATTTAAGCATCCATTGGTACTAAATCTTGCATCAGTTAGCTTTTGAGGAGTTAGAGAAAATAATCGATATTTACTTGTTATATGTATATTTTGTATTTAAAATATATTTTTTTAGTAAATATATAAATTTATTTCAGAATAATTTATTTACTTTTGAAAAATAATATTCCTCATATTATTGTGTACATCAGAATCATAAAAATACTCTTATATAAAATAGAAATCATATAACACTACAATACTAGCCAAAACAACAAAATTTTACTAAAATTCTTACACAACCATTAGATAAAACCACGATTGTTTAAGAATTTTAATAAAATTTTACTTTATTGTTATGCTAGTATTGTAGTGTTATATGAATTTCTATTTTATTTTTATTTGCTAGCATTAGGCAGTATTTATTTTTTTTACATAAATATATGTATATTACTCAAATATATAAATATATGTAAATAAACAGTGCCAATATGGTTTTTTGGTTTAATAAGTCTATAAACAAAAATCAAAATAATGAAATATTTTCATGGGAGAAGAGATTAAAAGTGTCAAAATCTTTAGAAAACAGCTGCCACTGTTATATTGATAATAAACAAGGTAATATCATTATTTTTAAAAAGAAAAGATAAAAGTGTTATTTATTTACAGCATTAAATTTAAATTTAAATAAAGCTACCTGTTGGAATATAATTTTCCATTTTTCCTCCACCGCGTGTAGCCTCACGAACACTTCGTCCTCATCAGAGTCCAGTGTCATTGTCATGATAGGCGCTTTAAAAATAAATAAATAAAACTACATTAATAACTATTGTTAATAGAATGTTTTTTGTTCAGAATTTTTATTAAGACAATAAAATTGTATATCATCATAAGCTAGTAAATAAAAATTGCAGACAAAATTTTAATTTTTAGTTTACATTGTTGTATGGTCCATGAGTCTAAATTATAATAATCATCTTAATGTCTCTTATTGGATTTTACTGTCAGTTTACATCAATATATTACGTATAAACAGTATAAACATATATATACAATTTTAATGTCATAGATATTATACAATCAAAGTGTTTAAATGCATATTTTTTAAGTTATAGTATTAAAAGTCTTATTGACATTTAGATAATGAATGTTAAATTTCATTTATTAACTTCTTCGTATAGGGGGTTTGAACTCAGACTTTCAACGACCCTCCACGCTATCTCATACTGCTGACACACTTGATCGCATACATGTCGAAAAGATAAATTATCACCAATATAAATATTTCGTGCTAAATCAGCACTCTCGTCAGTTGGTACAGATTATCATCTCCACACATATATAAACAATCAATGCTCAGCTTATATTAGGACAGCCAATCTTCATACTTTAGTGGACAGGCTTCAATCCACTCCACCCCACAACTCTTCAGCTGTCATTTCATTGAAGATCTGATGATGGAACGCTCTAAGCCCACATTGGTGCCAACCTTTTCATCCTACCCATGTTGACACGTAAGTCACTCTGACCCCTCATGTACAGGACATAATCCATTTACATACATATACGAGGGATGGGCAGACCTTATAACTCTATATTTTTAATATATGAATTTTTTCTACACTATAGGCTTTTTCATACCTGCACTCCAATATGTAATATATAGGGGTTTGAATTCAGACTTTCACACGATCCTCAACTATCCATGCTATCTCATACTGCTGACACACTTGATCACACACATGTCAAAAAGATAATCACCAATATCCGTATTTTGTGCTAAACCAGCACTCGTTAGTTGGTCCAGATTATCATCTCCACACATATATACAATTAAAGCTTAACTTATATCAGATTTTCAATGAAATGGAAGGCTGAAAATTTGTGGGGATGAAGTGTATTGAAGCTATCCGTTAAAGTATAAAAATTGGCTATCTTAATATAAGCTAAGCATTGATTGTATATAATAATGTGTGGAGATAATAATATGGACCAACTGATGAGTGCTGGTTTAGCATGAAATACGAATATTGGTGATTATTTATATTTTTGATATGTGTGTGATCAAGAGTATCAGCAGCATGAGATAGTGTGGATAGTTGAGAGTCACGTGAAAGTCTGAGTTCAACTCTCTATATATTACATATTGGAGTGCAGGTATGAAAAAGCCTGTGCTGTAGAAAAAATTCATGTATTAAAAAATACAGTATAGTGCTATAAGGTCTGCCCATCCCTCGTATATGTATGTAAATAGACTATGCCCTGTATATGAGAGGTCAGAGTAACTTATGGTCAACATGGGTAGGATGAAAAGATTGGCATCTATGTGGGCTTTGAGTGTTCCATCATCAGATTTTTAATGAAATGGCCAGCTGAAGAGTTGTGGGGTGGAGTTGATTGAAGCTTGTCCATTAAAGTATGAAGATTGGCTATCTTAATATAAGCTGAGTACTGATTGTATATATATGTGGAGATGATAATCTAGACCAACTGACGAGTGCTGGTTTAGTACGAAATACGAATATTGGTGATTATTTATCTTTTCGACTTGCGTGTGATCAAGTGTGTCAGCAGTATGAAATAGCGTGGATAGTTGAGGGTCGTGTAAAAGTCTTGAGTTCAAACCCCCTATATATTACATATTGGAGTGCAGGTATGAAAATTAACTTCATGTTTTTTCTTGAAAGCAAATTAAAATATTCATAAGCATGCACAAACACACAGAAGAAATTACTTTTATCATAATTTTTGTTTTAATTCTTAAAATCACATTTGATAGAAAGGAGAAATCTTTCTAATTAACAATAAAAGAAATTCACGTTTTTCTTTAATTCTAGCAACTTATAACTTAGGATAAGCAATTTGTTTATTTATTTTTAAAATTTGTT
Source organism: Epiperipatus broadwayi (assembly GCA_028023455.1). NCBI lineage: Eukaryota > Metazoa > Onychophora > Udeonychophora > Euonychophora > Peripatidae > Epiperipatus > Epiperipatus broadwayi. The sequence continues at coordinate 29,836 of JAQFVV010014177.1, forward strand.
AACTCATTAATAAAAATCAATACGAAAAAAGTGTTTGGTCACATTTTTATGTTGATTACAAATGAAATTGCGTTTAATAATTAAAATGATTAAAAACAACAAGAATATAAGCATACTTTATTATATTTATATAGGCGTATGCAAATTTTATATGTGTTTGTTAATTAAAACCATATTATAACTCAATATACATATATAATTAATAAGGTAAAAAGCATGCAAAATATTAAAATAAAGTCAATTATAAAAAAAAAAATTAAGTAATTCCTAATATTCAATCTTTCAGAAATGATTACCTGTATCAACAATATTCAAATAAAGTGGCTGGAAAAAGTCATTTTTTTTCCTATTGGCAAAAAGATCTTGGGTAGCCAGAAATTCAGAATAATGTAAGCAACAATGTGTAACTAAATGAGACAATATGTTAAAAACTCATAAACTTTACATTTCTTGTGTACATGGTAAGATTAATTAATAATCTTGAAATCCCCCAAAACCAATTACATAAAAAAATTAACCAGTGCATAATACTATTTTGTTATCAAATATAAAAAAATATGAACTTATTTACTATTAAATTTTCACATAATTAATTTTATGTCTATTACTTACACTGTTCTGAAATTCTAATTACTTAAGATCTTAGCAGTTCTATAAAAGGAGTTGTTTTCTTTTTGCCTGGTTAATTTGAACTTTGTTAACATAGGTAACATTTGCTTGAAGATAATTAGTATTAGAAATTTTCAAATTTAAAAAGAATTATTAACTAATCTTACAAAGTAAAAGTAAAATAGAAAGTTGTTTATTTATGAGCTATTAAAATCTTCACTTGTTCTAATTTTTTGACTAATTAAGATCTTAGTGGCAAAAAAAAAAAAAAGAGATTGACTTTTTTCAAATTGGTTATTTTACACTTTGTTAGCATAGGTAGTATTATTAAAAAATATAGCAGATGTCAGATAAAAGAATGATAAATTCATCATCAACAATGTATTGGTATGTCATTATGTATCTGATAGAAAAATGATAAGCTATGTTGATATATTTCTTTTTAAGCACAATAACAAAAAAAGTAGTTCATTCATCACAAAATTGATTAGTAACTTTATCACTGCTAGAATCATCCATTATTATTGATTTACATAACTTGATTACTCAATGTATAATTTCAATAATGTAATATTAATGCCATGGATTGCTCTTAATTATTTTTTTGACTGACAGTAAAAAGTAATGTCTAGGACAAATCACATTTATTTGCTTTGAAGATAAGAATGATTCTATATTCTCTGTCACAACTTTCAAGTTTGAAGAACTGGTCTACCTAATCTTATTTTTTTTTATAAATATTTGTTCTCATATACTAAATTTCCTGTGAAATAACAAAGTTTGAAGGACTGAGAAATTCCCTGTTGTACATCAGATGACTACATTTACATGTATAAGTATAATGTTTGCTATGCAACCAGATTAAAAACAGAAGAAAGATGGATATAACTATTACTATTATTTTTTAATGTAATATTTTAATAACATAATAAATTCTGAAAATGGCAAAGAAATTTTGAAATGCAAAAATCATGTTACATTTACATACAAATACATAAATCACCCTTCTATAACATTCATATTTTTACAAATCTCTGGTTAATCTACTATAATATTTAGCAAAATTCCTCTTAATCTTTTCAAAGATTTACTCACATAGCACTTAAAAATCACCTATTAATTATATACAATAAATTAATGAGATATCTTATTACAATAAAAATTTACATTGTTTATTATTTCATATATATATATGTACTAAAGAAAACATCCGTCTTATAAAGAGGAAAAAAAATAATAATGAAATATTTACCAATTCTTTTGATTATTAGATAATACAATTTAAATATCACATATCTTGTTTAGTATTATCTTTAGGCATTGTTTTAGAATCTTTTTTTTCTTTTCATCATGAGCAATATAATTTTGATAACTACACTTTTGATAGTTTTTTGCACTATCAATTTTTCAAATTTATTAATTATTTTTATAAATAGTATTTTTTTCTGACTATATATCTTTATCAATAGGTTTGTTGAACTTTTATTTTTTACAAGTTTAATATTCTTCATGGTATAAATTCTGTATCAGGAATTTTTCTGAATTGTGGTTTATTCTCAACTCTTTGGTATGTCATGGCTTATTCATTCAGAGACAAAATTCTTCATGTTGGGCAGACAATAAATAGGCTACATGATATCGTAACTCTCTACCCAATATTCCATCTACACTTCCAGATAGTAGATGTTGACTCAATTAAATATTGCAATCACTCTACATCTTTATAAGTATGTAGACAGTAAATAACTTATCATTGTGGCAATTAAAAACAATAATAATAACTCACAGTTTTCAATGCTGGCTTAGTTTGATTATACTGTCAAAAATACATTATCTTTTCTTCTTGCTATTATTTCTTTTTATTCTTTGGGAAGTTATATATTTGATGTATTCAAATTACTAATCTCTCCAACTAGCAATTTATGTGATTGATTAGTAACTTCAACTAGCAAACAAAATGACTGCAACGGACTAATAATGTTTTTAGCTTTTTATATACCTACAACCCTCCTATATAATCATTTGAGTCGTTTCAAAATATTTTATGTAATAACTCATTTAATTTAAAAAAAAATTATATATAAAAAAAATAATTACAAATTACACTTTCTTTTTTTTAAATATTAGCATGTGTTATAAGGCAGGAGTTTAAATATTACAGCTATGATCTTAAATTGTTAAAATAAATAAAAGTTCTTTATTTTGCAATAAAAAATCATTTCATATCGGTTGGTAAATGTAAATATCAAATAAGTGTAACTTAATGTATACGAAATTCAAACAGAACTAACTAATGCCATCATAAGCTATGGATAAATAACACTCATACATCAATTAATGATAAAAATTAGAATAAATCAGTCTATTAATTAAGCTTTCAATCATTATAAATTTTAGTTTGCTGAGATTATGAAAATAAAAAATGGAAATTATATATTAACCTGATTTAAATATGGCACAATCATTTCAAAATTACAATTGTATTTTATGTGATTCTAATTAAATATCAGTTTATAAATGCAAATATTAAATAGTTACAGTTTAATTCGTATAAAATCCAAATGAAAGATAATTAACTCTCCATAGCTGTGAATAAATAATACTCACACATCAAAGAATGATAAAGAATAGTATGAATTTATTATTTTTAAACTTTTGAAAATGTGAGAAATAAGAGATATGAATTTGATGAGATTCAAAAAAAATAAATTGGAAAGATGAGATCAGAAAAATATAGAAATATTAAAAAAAGGAAGTAAAAAAGAGTTTACTTGTAAAAAAAGAGAATTCTGGGGGGGGGGGGAGAACTGAATTAAGTATATATTTAAAAACAGAGGGATTATAATTGATAATGTTAAAAGAAACATAGAAGGTATGAGTAAAAGCAATAAGAGAAAAAAGGGTTGTTTTACAATAGCGTGTTGAAACCGCTGCAGGGCGGTATTTCTGTGATAGATTTAAGGAGGGTGCCTCCACTATTGAATGATCTAGCGGTGGCTGAACATCTAATTTCTATGCTAATGCACAGAAACATGACTTTATTAATCTGGCAGCAGAAGCTATCATGTCAGCTTACAGCTCAGATTTGTGTTTCACATTTTTGATGTAAGATAAAATATAACTTTTGGAAACAGTCTTATGTGAGGGTGGCTGGAATTAGTAATGTGAAAACTATTTTAATATTCATTAAAACTTTCTCACCTTGTCTCTCTCATGTTTTATGAAAGTCTAATAACAATTATGAGCATTGTCTCATGCTTCTGCAGCCCACATTTCCTTCTCAAAAAAATTTTTTTTGTGCTATTGCGAGTGCAATTTCAATAATATCACGCAACAAGTCACGTTTGGGCGAGAAAAAGTGCTAGGTTTCAAAAATGCCTGAACGAAATTTTCCAAAGATTAAAATTTGGGATTTGCCTTCCTCCCAAGCTGATGCCATCAACTTTCTCCAACAGTATGGAGTAGTGGAATCTGTGAAAAAGTGTGTGTGTGGAGAAAATATAACATTATACCATCATGGAAACTACCATTTCAAATGTAAAATCAGTTCATGTGGACATCGGTGTTCTATTCACCAAGGGACGTGGCTGGAGGGATCACATCTCGATTTCGTGACAATAGTACGTCTCCTGTACTATTGGAGCCATGAAGAGCTGACTGTTTCGAGGGCTGTCTCTGACTTGAACATATCTCCAGGCTCCCTTGTGCACTGGACCAACGGACTTTGCGAGCTCTGTCGCGAGAGCTTAATGTCTTGGCCGTGCCATCAAATCGGTGGTCCGGGCTCAATTGTTGAAGTTGATGAGACCTTGTTTAGCCAGTGAAAGAACCACCAGGGCAGGGTTCTTCCACAGCAGTGGATCTTCAGAGGAGTGTGCCGTAATACCAGTGATTGCTTCATTGTGGCTGTTCCCTGTCGATCTGCAGCCACCTTTCTTCAGTCTATTTGGGAAAACATCAAACCTGGATCAACTATTTTCTATGACTGCTGGAAGGGTTATCAAACTAAAGAACTTCAAGCTGCAGGTTTCAAACACATGACAGTAAACCACAGGTACAACTTTGTGAACTCCAGTACAGGCGCGCACACACAGACCATCGAGTGCCTGTGGAGTCTATTGAAATGGCGCAACAAAAAACAGCGTGGCACAGCCAGACATAAAAGATTTTTTTTATTTTTTATTGTCAAAAAAGTTGCTTCTTCAACCTCTAATACATTTGTTAGAAGTAAATTGATTTCACCGTAAAATGAAAAGTTAGAAATATATTGATTTCACCGTCAAATGAAAATATTTATTTGTAAATGTTTTGAAATTAAAAAAAAAGGTAAGTAATAAAAAGAATAAAAACTAATGAGTTTTAAAATTTAGTTTGATTTAAATATTTTTTTGTAAAGATTTTTTTTTTTAATTTTAATAAACAAAAACAACAATAACAAAAAAAAACCGGCCCCCGGAAACATTATATTTATCTTTGTTTATAAAGAAACGACGCCCTCCAGTGGTTTCAACATGCTATTATAAAGCAACCGAAAAAAGTTTATGATAATTTTTAAAAGAAAAATATGGATTTTTGAATAATAGAATAAAAAAGCAAAAATATTCCTAATGGGATATGATTTTGGATGTGGAATCTTTTTAGTAGATGATGATAATGGTACTTTTTAATAATGTATATATATGATTCTTTGTAATAATCCATTTTAAAAATAAAATTGATTATTTTTTTCATATTTAATATCAGAAAGAAATTTAATATTTGAAAGATGTTTTTTAAAATAAAAAACTGAAATTACATGCATTTTTGAATTTATTATTCCTTTTTTTTTTTTTTAATAATGTAAATAAATCTACTTACTGTTGACTCATAGTAAAAACCAATTAAACAAAACAATTGTCCAATAGTAAGTCAAAATAAAAATCAATTTAATAATTCTATTGTTTTAGTAAACAAAATCGATTTAATAAAATTATAGTCTAGTAGTATGTCAAAATTAAGCAAACAATATTATATAGTAATAAATCAAAATAGATTAAACAAAACTATTGTTCAGTGACAGGTCAAAATCAATTAATACATCAAAATCAATTAAAAAAAACTGTTATGAAAATCAATTAAATAAAATCCAATAATAGATCAAAAACAATTTATTAAAACTATTGTTGGTAGTAGATCAAAACCAATTAAACACAACTATTGACCGATTGAAGGTCAAAATCAATTTTGCTTTTAATTTGAAAATTAATAAAATTCATAGTAAATGTTAAAAAATTAATAAAGATAAAAAATTAATAAGAAAGTTACAGTTCATTTTATGATCAAAGCAATGAAGATGGGCACAACTACAGCAAAAGAATGAATTTTAAATAATTAAAGACAAATTACTTACTACTAAACAGATTTATTAAAATGGTACTATAAAAGGACAAGGCTAGATTGAACTCAATATTATAAAGCAAATCATAAAATAAAAAGGACATCTTGAACAAGAAAAAGACCGTTTGATTGGAAATAATGTATAATCAAATATATGACAAAACATTTTCAACTTAGTGTGACTTTAAATTGGACACCTTTAAAAAGAAAGCAAGATTGAACAGGAGAATTTATAAAAATGAGATTATAATTTGTTTTTATTTATTTTTTAAAATAACTAAGTAAATTTAAATAGTTAAATATAAATGAATGAATGAATTCAAAAAATCTAAAATGATTACAAATCAGGATAAGCTAAATTATTTGATCACTACATCTTTTACTACGATTTCACACAAACTAAAAAATAACACTTTGAGGTAGAAAAAAAAAAGTATTCTTATTGTTATCTTTAGTAGAATAACAATACTGGAAATGGATTCAGTAGCATAATATCAAATAATTTTAGTAATTGTATATACATATATAATAAATTAATTATTAATATTATAATTAAATCTTTGTACATAAAGCAAAATATAGTTGTCCCTGAATGTATTATATGGCATAGTCAACAGAGAATTTAAAACTGCATTAATTATGTGGTGCAGTCATTGGAGTAACTGCATAAGCTGGAAATATATTATGCTTTGGAATTTCTGTGAAATATTATATGACTCAGTAAAAATTTGATAGCTATTAAGTTATTACACCACAACCTTACAACTTGAAAGTATTATTACATCAAGAAATATGCAGAACAATGTAACAATGAGCTTTAATGTCAGTGGCAGACAGATGTAAACCATGTAGAGAAATATGTGTTCATGAATAATATAATAGAGGATAAACTGAAACTTGCCAGTTTATTATGGATGTCAGGACAAGCTGCCTTAAATTTGGCAAATCATTTATATAATCAGAAGCCATCTGAAAAAATTTCATATGAAGAGTTATTAATGAAATTAATTGCCTACTTTGAATCATTAACATCAAAATTTATAGCACATCTTTACTTCAATGCTAAGATGCAATCACAAAATAAAACTATATATGATTTAATACTATGGACATTGGCAAAAAAAAACAAATTTGAGGATTATATCAATGAAATGTTATTGGACCAGTTACTATAGAGCATCAGAGATGTAAAGCTTAGATAGTTACCACTAAGTGAGTCTATGCTAACATAAGATCACTATTAAATATGCTATAGCCCATGAAGCCATTCTAGAACATATGAAAGTAACATGACAGATTTAAATACCTTGGAAATACATGTAAAAGTTAAGAAAAGTCATGAATGATAGGGGAGGACATTAAAATGGATCCACCTTACTTGTTATTGCCATAGAAAAAACAAGCCATTTAAAATTTACGTATAAGTTTAAAACAAGATCATGTGTTAGTTGTGGCCTGTTTTTCAAAGTTGTGTCAAAACAATTAACAAATGACAAAATAGGATTCACTGGTAAAAAAAGTAAGCCAAGGGGAAGAATATTTAAGAAGTTTTCAACTGTAAAGAAATTTTAGAAATGATGATACACCTAAGTTAAGAGATATCAATAGTGGTGCAGGTATATTACTGATATTTCTACAAGACTGGACAATAATTCAGAAAAGAATAAAGGTTAAACAAAACTACTTTGATAGCATCAGATGTAAATGGAAACCCAATAAGTATTAAGTGAGTTGTGACATGTCCATAATGATAAATATTCATAATAAAAATTTACCTTTATATGTAGTTTCAGAGACATTAAACTAATATTAGAACGTAATTGGTTTGTTTGCTTTAAATAAGTACTGGATGTGTTAAAATAGCTAAAGTAAAACTAAATGTCAAATAAATTTCCACAGTTATGTTAACAGTAAAGTTATAGCAGAGTGAATTAAAATGAATAAAGAATATAGCATCATAAAGAATTTATAAAATATGAATGGCCATTTAAACAACCAGATAATTTATTTTCACTGATATGGAATGCCCAAGAAAGTTTATCAACCTGTCATGAATGTATTCTTATGATGAATGGTGTAATCCTGAGGGGATGAAAAGTGTTCTATGTCTATTATACAAAGGACACCCTGATGTAATCAGGATGAATGAATTGTCTCATTCATATGTTTCATGGCCAGAATTTAATAGTAACATTGATCAGACTATGAAAAATTGTCTAACTTGCCAACAAACAGCAAATTTACTGACTAAAAATTCAAATCTTGGCCAACAGCTAACAAAGAATGGCAGCAATAGCAAGTCATATAGACTTTGCTGAACCATTGAAAGAATATATCTGGAAATCATTGTGACAGATAATAGCACAGGTTTCAGGTCAGAGAAACTAAAAAACTTCCTCACTTCAAAGGGTAGACAGCATATATTGGCACCAGCTTCTCATTCTCAGTCAAAAGAAATAGTGGAGAAGGTAGCATAGAATGCATTAAATAAACAGGAATATGCTAATATTCACAAATTGTTTATGCTGTTTTATCATCATTTTATGCCCAGCTCTGTTAACACAGAAAACCTGAGTAATTATTAATGAAATGATGCATGAGAATACACATTTATTTTAATTCCAGATAAAATAATAAAGGAAAATAGAGATTTGGACAACATGAAATTTAAATAACCAAACCGTATGAATTAGAGATGTAATTTTTAAAAAAATGTTACTGGGAATAATTAATAGAATTGGGTCTGCACAAATATGTAAATAAAGTTAGAAACTGAGAGTTTGAAGTTATCTTGTTAACCATGTAAAAGAATAGCAAACTGAAATATTAGAAGATATAGTTATTATTATTTTTAGTACAGTTATAAATAATAAAATTGATGTTTCTAATAAAATAGAGTTAGAAGCACCAGATAACTCTTCAATTGAAGAAGAAACTATAGAAATAGTGAACAAGAAGAGAAGACTATAAGGAAGAAGAAATAACCTTGCCTACCTGAGTCCAGTGAAGACCAAAAAAGTTACAAGATTACATCATAAGTAAAGCAATGATATAAGAATTGTGAATAAAATTCTACTTATTTCTGGAGTAAAGTAAAATGTTGTATACTGATTTGCATTAAACTTTTTGTGCTTGTTTTCTTTAAACAAATTATATAATTATCCAATTGCTAAAATATAGTTGGTCTTAGATACATTAATCAAAAAGTAATTTACCTATGCATTTTATAGATTAAAATATATAACACACTGAAATATTTAACGATTGGCTAATTTCTCCATTCCTTGTCTAGTATAAAATATTTCATCTATAAATTTGCTAATTGGTAATATTAAATTCTGAGGGACTTGAGAAATCTTTTGTCATTTTGCACTATAAATGAGATTCTTCTTTCAAAACTGGTAGGTGATAACTTTTTCAAATGTTAAGTTAATTTGTGCATAGATTGATATGCAGTGATTAGACAATAATTTTTTAGATAATTACATTTACATATATTACTAAAGATAAATAAATATATATGTACCTTTAGTAATACATAAAAAAAATTAGATATGTATATAGAAGTAAATATGACCTCATTATGTGAAGTATTGCATACACACACATGCTATGAATTCAAGTCTTAACTAGGTAAAACTAATCAGACAGTCAACTCAACTAACAATCTAATATCGATCAGCAAATAGGTATCTAGATATTCGTAATCAGAGATAACCCAAGGAAGAAAAAATGCTCAATTTCTTCTATTTTAGCCTGATGAAATATGCCTTTCTCTTTGTTGTTTTTTATTTGGAAGAGGGTTGCAAGTAATGATTTTGTCTTGTAGGACTATTTAAAAGTGGTACATCTTTGAGCAGTATGTTCCCCTGTAGTGGGTTATCTAACGACTCCTTATTGATTTTATTTATATCCGTCCACAAATCCAATTTACTACTTTAACTTTCATTTTCTCTTAAAAAAGGTAATATGGGGCTTCAATTAAATTAATAATTATCTATGAAATAATTTATAAAATTTATTTTCAAATTATACTTTAAGAACACAATATGATTGTGTTACAACTATCATTAAAAATCGTAGAATGCCTCCCCCTTCTAGTATTAACAATAAAGGCAATTGTTTCAATTATTCTTAAAAGATAAATAATCACAATTCACTAAAAGATTGCTATGTGTATATACTAGTAGAAAGTTACACCGGATGTTAGAAATAACAAATGAATCGTAAAATTCATTAACTATGCGCCCTGAAGCATAACGCTAAAAGGCAAAATTTCATTTGAAACTTTTTTTTTTAACTTTTCCTTTAAAAATAAATAAATAGAAAGCTTTTTTTATATATAGAAGTTATTACATAGATTTCATTCTCTATACATTTTTATTAATAGATTTTTTTAATGCTGCCATTAGTATTAATATATATATATAATTACTAAGAAGTTAAAAAATAACGGAAAGGTTTCTGACCTCAGAAAATGTCTTGATGATTAATAATATCGCAAATTCTGTAAAATATATACCATAACGTAAACTAATCAATCAAATAAATTTAAAAATTCATTTTATTGATAACCTGTATGTGAAATCTAACTTTAGTTCCATTAATATTAATTATTGTAAAGAATTTTAAGTCAAAAGACGACAGAAATTGTCCATGCTTTTCTAATGCAAAAAAAAAAAAAATTTTGTAAATACCCATTTTGAAGTACTAAACAATAGATTGCTAAAAAGACCATCTAGAATTCAAACATCGAAATTGACAGTTGTTCATAATAATTAACTCAACTAAAACATTTTTTTAAACTTGCACCTGAGAATCTATTTATGTTCCAAAGTTTTAGCCACTCTAACCATTCCACTAAATACTGCTGTCCATTATGTATTTTAAAACTGTCTTACATAAGAGTGATGCTTATTAAGATTTTGGATACCCTTGAGCTACAGGTATTATGGTCTTCTGGCCTTCACAATATTTTCAAACGGATGGGAAAATAAACAAATATTAAATTTATTAATATATAATCTAATATTTAAATTTATTAATATATATACAGTATATACTTTTACAAAGCTAACCACAATGAAAATCAAACGTTGCTTTATATAATTTTTTGGAAATTTCTTTAAAAACATAATACTTATATAAGGCTAAAACCTTAGTACATGCGTCTTATATAAGTGCTGACATCGCGCTTAATAAGAATTAATATTTAAAAACATAAGTAAATTGACCGTTTTTAGAAAATATCATTCTCATTTGCTATGAGATCAATTGTTAATTTGTATAGATTGTGTTAAAGGTTTTAGTTTTTATTAAGCACAAGTATATTATTTGTGTTATACTACTTTTAGAGAATGAAGAAATTAATCTATTGTTTACTAAAGGGTTATGAATATAGAATGTTTGAAGAATACTACATATACCCTGAATGCATTAAAAGTGTTTCTGGTACAAAATTGGTTTTGATGTCACCTAAAAAAATCTTTTGAAGCTTGTTTGTTGAAATGTCATCATTCTTGATTAAAAATAGAATAAACAATTTTTTTATATGTTTTAATATGATAAAAAAAGATGAACATAATTTATTTATATTAAGTAAATATGATTCCTTTTTAACTTGACTTCCTCACAAAGTAATATCTTTAGCATTGTTATCATTATCTAATTTTCTCTTACAGTGCTTTAATGTTTGATGATCACCTAGTCTATATTTACTATTTTATCTATTATTTTATTTTCAAATGCTATCAAACTAATCCTATTTTATCTTAAAAATATCCATCAGAAATGTGAGTCCTTTAATAATTAATTAAAACTCTAATGTTATATATTGAAGCAAATTGCTGCCTTGATTAAACCTACTTTATATCATAGCTCAGAAATCCATTTAAATAATTATTTCTAACTTTGATAGCTATTTAAAAATAGTCATTGCTTCATAATGTCAGCTTTCCGATTTAATTTCTAGCAAACTAACTTTAAACCTTTTAAAAACAACTGTAACTATTAGATAAGATTTTTGGACATCCATTCTTTTTTTCAGAATTTCTAATATCTGATATAGATTAACTTTTACATTCTAAAGTGTTGAAACATTTCTTGCTAATGCTATTGAGTTGAATGAAAAAAATGTAAAGTTTTATAAACCAAACAAAAACTAGTCCAATGAAGTTTTCCATAGCATATATACCTAGAAAAGAAATTAACTGTGCAACATGTAGAATGCATGATTGATAATGACATTATTGATTTGATATCCTCTGTAACATATTCAAAGGCTACTTTTAAAAAGAGGTTTTTCTTAAAAATATGTTTTAAATATTGTGATAATTACCTATTTGATCTTTTGTTAACAGTGTGCCATGACGTTTTTAAAAAATTTTTCAAGCTGTCTTGCTTTACACAAACAAATTTAATCCTTTGTGTATTGGATTGGAAATTTGTCTATGCTTCTTTTTATGATCCAAAAATGGAAATGTATGTACTGAATTTTCCTTGACTCTCTTATATAAATATTTATGCTACCTAATTTTAGTTGTTATACTAGTGCAGGATTCACCATAATCTATAGAGTAACATCTTAGTACATTGTGCTGAACAATTCAATTAATTTGCAGATATGATGCTTTATTAATTTTGTTTTGTGATATTAATCAATCTGTTTAATTTAGATCTTAAAGCCCATGTTAAAATTTCAGCTATAAGTTTTCCTTATCTTAGTTGTGATAGAAGGTATATATGGCACAGCCACCCAAGATTTGTTGCTTTTATACTTCCAATTGTTTATCTCATTTTAAAATATACTTGATTTTAATGAGATTCTCCATATAGTCTCAATATTATACTTTTTATTTGGTTCACATATATATATAAGACAATTCCAATTTAGAAAGTCTTTAAAATCAGCAAGTGTATAAACCATCAAGATCTGAGATTGTGTGCGTATCTATTCTCAATGAGGTTAATAACTATTTTATAATCTAGAAAGTTTTTATTTCTGTTGACAATTAATTTTCATGTACCATCACTTTTATAATCCAATGTAGGGCTAACCCTACATATAATTTTCTATACATGTCTGTTAAAACTTCAAATGGTCCACACACAAACACACCATTAATATATCTATTATGAATCATATATTTTGGAGGTTCATATTATTTTGAAGCCAAATCATTCTTTGATTTTATTGAATAAATTTAAACAAAAAAAAAGATTACAGACTGACTTCATTTGCTGCAACAGAATTGAATGGCACAATGACTCAAAATTTGTGTTGTGAAAAGAAGAATGAAAGAGTTATTTTATTACTGATATTTTAAATTGGATCAATAATGATGTGGATCAATAATAATATTACAGCTAGGTTTTAAAATGTATACTATAGAATGAAGAACTCTTGACCTATGGGACTTCCAAGTAATGATATTATTTGTAGCTTAACATTTGGATAAAAGAAAAATATAATAAAAATATCATTCCTCAAAAGGTATATTAATAATATGTTCATGTGTGGACCTTTTGAAGTTTTAATAGATATATAGAAAATTATGTGTAATGTCAGCTCTATGATGAGCCATGAAAAGTGGGGTTAAAACAGGAAGTTTAAAGTTGTTGGTTTTAATTATTAATAGAAATAAAAACTTTCTAGATTACAAAATAGTTGTTCAGCCAAATAAAATTAGAGGTTCTATGCATCCACCATCTCAGATCATGAAGGCTTAGAAGCTTATTGATTTTAAGGGCTTTCTAAATTGGAACTATAGCGTATGTAGATATGAATCAGATAAAAAAGCATAATATTGAGACTATGTGGAAAATTTTAATTTTAAAATGAGTAGCTATGCCATATATTCTGGTATTGTAACTAAGATAAGGGAAATTTATAATTGAAATTTTAATATAGGCTTTTGAACATAAAATTCTTTATGCTGTTTGATGCAATAAACTAGGGTATAGATTATGGTGAATCCTGAACTGAAATAACAACTAGAATTAAACAGCATAAATATTCATATAAGAGAGCTAAGAAAAATTTACCATATACTTTGATATTTTTGGATCACAAAAAGGAGCATGGACATAATTCATAAAGAGATAAACTTGTTTATGTAGATTGAGATGACCAATAAAAAAATAAATAAAAGAGATATAGTACATTACTAACAATAATAATGTTATTAATAAAAGATTGCATAGTGTTCAGTTCTGTAACTGTTGGAATCTTGGAATATTTTAAGTGTATTTTTAGAAGATAATACTAACTGTATCTTCTTTTTTTAAAAGCATTCTTTGGATATAGGTAATAATAACCATAATTATGGTGATTTGTATCGAAAAAGCATTAGCCTAAATAGACACTTCATAAAGCATATTCATATAAATATGCATGTAAATATGTAATTAGATTAAAGAAGAGATTATTATAAACACTACAATGGACTATGTATAAATTAATGCAAACCTGTCAATGAACAAAAATAACAGAATAGACCAATTGTTCTTTAGCTCAAATGATATTTAAGCATTATATTTATTGATGTGTTAAATGAAGAATGTAAATTTTTTATATAACATGATTCCATTACGACCATCACCACTCTGTAATCACTATAAATAGAGGATAAAGGTCACATTTCATTTTTAACAACCTCTAAATATTTAAATACAAGTACATTTATATATATATGGAGTTTATATGTAATTATAGGGGATTTGAACTAAGACTTTCAATATCCCTTCAACTATCCCTCTATTTCATACAGCTGGTCTGCATGACCACATACATGTGAAAAAAGATAAAATGATCTCCAATATATATATATTTCATGCTGAATCAGCACTCATCAGTTTGTCCAGATCATTATCCCTACACACATATATGTAATCAGTGCTTATATTAAGATAGCAAATCTTCAATCTTTAATGGACAGGTTTCAATCTATTTAATCTCTGATGGAAGAAAACCCAAATCCCTTGTTAATGCCAATATTATTGTCATGCTCATGTTGACAAGTCACTCTGACTGCTCATGCTTAGGATCTTCTCCATTTAAATACACATAAGATGGAATGAGCAGGATATAGGTTTAAACTATAATATTTGAATACAAGTATATATATATATATATATATATATATATATATATATATATATATATATATATATATATATATACACACTTGAAGTTTAGATATAATTATAGGGATTTGAACACAGACTTTCAAGCTCCCTTCAACTTTCTACTCTATCTCATACAACTGATACACATGAACCTCACATGTGAAAAAGATAAGTAATCTTCAATATATATGTATTTTGTACTGAACTAGCATTCATCAATTAGTCCAGATTATCATCTCCTGCACATATATATGATCAGTGCTTGGTTTATATTGAGATAGAAAATCTTCAAACTTTATTGGATAGGCTTCAATCTATTCAACCTTTCAACTCTTCAGCCATCTGCACCATTGAAAATCTGATGGTGGAATGCCCAAATCCCTTATTGATGCCAATATTATTGTCACACCCATCTTGATTTAAGTTACTCTGACAGCTCATGTTTATAACCTTGTCCATTTAAATACACAGAAAATGGATGGGCAGAATACAGGCTGAAACTATATTTGAATACAATTATATATATATATATATACTTGGAGTTTAGATGTAGTAATAGGGAATTTGAACACAAACTTCCACTCTGTCTCATACAATCAATGCACATGACCACACAAATATGAAAAAGATAAATGATTTTCAATATACATATTTCATGCTGAAACAGCATGAAAAAGATAAATGAATGCTGTTTCAGCATGAAATATGTATATTGGAGATCATTTATTTTTTTCACACATGTGTGGTCATGTGTATCGGTTGTATGAAATAAAATGGATAGCTGAAGGGAGTTTGAAACTCTGTGTTCAAATCCCTATAATTACATATAAAAGTATATAAAATATATTTGTATCAAATATTACAGTTTTGAACAAAGTCGTATACATGAGGGGTCAGAATGATTTAAGTCAATATGGGCATAACAATAATATTGGCATCAACAAGGGATTTGGGCATTGGTGAACCATCAGATTTTCAATGACATCGATGGCTGAAGAGTTGGAAGATGGAGAAGACTGAAGCTTATTAATTAAAGTTTGAAGATTTGCTATCTTAACATAAGCTGAGCACGATTATATATATGTGTGCAAGAGATGGTGATCTAGACCAAATATCAAATGTTGGCTTAGCACAAAATATTTATATTGAAAATCATTTATCTTTTTTACATGTGCATCGTCAAGAATATCAGTCGTATGAGTAGAACCAATAGCTGAAGGGGGCGTAAAATTCTGTGTTCAAATTCTCAATAATTACGATGTCTACATATTAAATAAAATATCAGTTAATAAATTTAAATAATAATGCTACTCTGCAATCACCACTTCATTTTTAATAATCTCTAAATATTAAATGAAATATCAATTAATAAATATAAATAATAATAGCTCAATGTAAATAATATTAAAGTGGAAGATAATGGATTTGTACTAATTTTTAAATAGCTTATCGAGGATTTACAATAACTTCCACTTTAATTTTATATAGGTTGACTTATTTTTTATTTATACATGTATAAAGAACATTGGAAGATCCACTTTTTAAATAGTTAATTTAGAGTCTGTATATTTTGATTCAGCACTCAAATATGAAATAACTTTTACAGTTCTTATTTAATCTTGATTGGCCGAAATTAATAAAATGCAGCTCCTAAAGTCCATGGATTAATATGATAAGGAATGGAATGGGATATCTCTATATCATTAATAGCCGTTTGAATAGTGACCTCACTTATAAGTTACTATAGGACATCTTGTTAAAATTTTCTTATTCAGAAACTGAACTAGAAATTTTTATTTTCTAGCAAATTATTCTACTACTAAGCCAATTCCTTATGTATTGACACATTTTATTAATAAATCTAAACACATTGACAAATGCTTTATCATCTATCAAAAATTTAACTGAACGAGAACCATTTGATTTCTCTTTGAATTCTTAAAGAAATTAAGCAGAGCAAACATTGCAACTGTTATTAGGATGTGATTAGTTATTTAATAAATATAACATAGAT
>JAQFVV010014178.1:0-46925 GCA_028023455.1 Epiperipatus broadwayi
CGACGGTTACAATATATATATATATATAAGAATCACTGAAGTACTTTAAAATTGCAACCAAACTGTTTTTGGATGTAGGTTTCTTAAATTAACAAAATAATTGGCAAATGTAATGAAAAAATGAGTGGCTCTCTATTGTAGCATAAGCTTGGATAAGAATTTTATATTCAAATGGTTAACACTGATTACTCAAGCTTATATTATGTGGCCCTAGTGTGGAGAGCTGGTATCATCATACTGTTTTCAGTGCTTTATAATAAGAGATTTACATTTATAAGTCATGTTTATCTGATTGTGGGTGGTTAAAATGAGACACTGTCTTTCTCCTGAGATAAGTTAAATAGATTTGTACAATTCAAAATTTGATTATAACATCAGGCACACAATAGACTCAAGCCCTGATTTAGCATGGTCAGTGAAAGTTGGTGTATTTATAAAAATGCACTCTAAACTTAAGTGATTCACTTAAGCTCTTACTGACATGTATGAGTGCACAGAGATTTATAATATTTAAAGTAATAGCTAATTATCAGTTTTCAACTTCTGATCTAACAATTTCAAGATTTTCAGCACTTTATAATAAAAGATTTGCATTTATAAGTCGTGTTTAACTGTTCGTGGGTGGTTAAAATGAGACACTGTCTTTCTCCTGTAATAGGTTAAATAGATTTGTATAATTCAAAATTTTATTATAGCATCAGGCACACAGTAGATTCAAACCCTGATTTAACATGGTCAGTGAAAGTTGGTGTATATATAGAAATGCATTAGTGATTCACTTAAGTTTTTTAAACTCTTACTGACATGTGAGTGCGCGGAGATTTATAATATTTAAAGTAATAGCGCATTATCGGAGTTCGACTTCCTATCTAACAATTTTAAGCTGAAAGACTAATTTGTTCTTCAAATATAGTGATGTTGAAGAAATAATCTACTATTAACTTAAAATTACCAGAGTTAATTCATTTGATGATGAAGTTATAATTACCATTGTTTAATCACTATGCTTATTATTAGCAGATTTTTCAGAATTAATATATATTATATACTGTATTTTATAAGCATAATCTGTGCTTATTATGTAATAGAAACAATAATTATTCATTTAAGCAAATCACCAATAATGTTAATATTCAGTTACCTAAAAAAATAATCTAAATAAGTATATTTTAAAAAATTTCCATTAATATTAGTGTTTGTTATTATTCATTTATTCTGAACGTGAGTAAATTGGTTAAAAATAAAACTATTAAGACAGATAGATAGATAAAACTCTAATGTATTACTTGTCCATGTGCTAAATATCTTATTTTCCCCCATTATTAAAAATATAGCTAACAGAAGTTTTCTCTAAAGCAAATTGTTAAATATGAAATCTCAAAAATAAAAGAAATCAACCGCCTTAAAACATAAATTAAAAGTAAAACGGATTGCTGTCATAGATTAAAAAAGAAATTAATGCTTTAGGTTAGTAATGTTTGGAATTATCTCTTTTAAATTTTTACCTTGTCAGAAAAAAAAAAAAAACATTAGGAGATATGACACAGAATTTGTGATTACTTTAAAGTAGTAAATTTTTAAGATTTATATTGTCTAAAGATATATCTTTTAAAATAACTATATGTCATGTGATTAATTTTTCAAAAAAATTCTGAACTGACAATATTAATTTGTGGTAAAATAGTTATGTTATTAACAGATTTATTTAATTTCATGCATTTATTAAATGCAGAATTTTCAGTATCGCCATGAAGTCAATCATTAGAGTTTTAAAGACTTCTGCAAAAGGTATTATTATAAACGTATCTACCTCTATATTTTTTGATTCCCTGCCTCAATTCATATAAATTGATATGCTGACTGATCTTTCTCCCTTTTTATATTTATTTTTCTCATTACTTCACCCCTATTTTTATTGTTATTTTACATTAATCCTAACAAAGGTGTTATAAATAATCTTTTATCATATTTTTTCTTCAGTTACACGTATTCTATATTTCCACCTTTTTTCACTTTTTTTATTTAAATTTTACATTTTTTTAACAAATTAATTCCCTTTTTTTAATTTATTTTCATTTTTTGATTTATTTAATTTTCTCTCTCTCTCTCTTTTTTTTTTTTTTTTTTTTGGTTAATTTTTTTTAATCATAATTACTTTTTCTTTTTTTTTTTTCATTTGGTAAAATGAAGAAAAAAAATAAATCTTTATCCAACTTTCTCATTTTTCTTTTTATTTTTTATTAGTTTTTTTTTTTTTTTCTTTTTTTTTTTTCACCTTTTTTTTTTTTTTTTTTGATTTTTTTTTTTTTTTTTTTTTTTTTTTTTTCAAGTCTCAGATCCATAAGTAAGAACTGGTAAACCACATTTATTAAAAACCTTCCTTTTCAAACACATAGGCATATTTCCTTTTAGTATCAAATTATTTCTACCAAAAGCACTCCAACCAAGTTTAATTCTATGATTAATTTCATCCATTATATTTCTATCTGCATTAATAATCTGACCAAGATATTTGTAACTGTTAACTTCTTCTAACTCATCATAATCAATCTTTATTTTCATATTTTGAGAAAATCCATTAAGCATTACTTTAGTCTTTTTAACTTTTATTTTTAGTTCTACTTTCATCTGATAACTCCTGCAACATTTCCCGCAGCTCTAAAGCATTATTTGCCAAAACAACTACATCATCTGCAAAATCTAAATGACTTAAATAATCTCCATTTACTTTCACTCCTTTAATTTCCATTTTAATTCACAAAATACTTCTTGCAGCACTGCTGTAAAACGTTTTGGAGATATGGAATCACCCTGTATTCCATCCTTCTCAATGTTGACTTTTCTAGTATCATTATGTAATTTAATTGTTGCTATTGCATTTTTATAAATATTCTTTAAAATATGACAATATCCTGGATCTATACCTTGATGATCCAATGCTTTAATCACTGAAAAAACATTTATAGAATCAAATGCCTTTTCACAATCTACAAATCCAAAGCATAATGGCAACTCATATTCATTTGTCATTTGTATAACTTCTCTCAATACCTGGATATGATTTACTTTTAAATCCAGCTTGTTCTCTTGGTTGATGGAAATCCAATGTTCTCTATAGACAAGTTGTAATTATCGTCTAAACATTTTGTATAAAAGTGATAAAAGGCTGATAGGTCTGTAATTTCTAATATCTTCTTTATCACCTTTTTTAAATATTAATATTGCATTCTTCCAATCATCTTGTACATGTTTATTATTTAGACATTTGGTATATAAATTTGCTAAAAAAAAATTCTATTTCTTCACCTGCTTCTTTTAATATATCAATTATAATTCCATCGTTACCTGGAGTCTTTCCTTTCTTCATAAATTTAATTGCATGTCTCACTTCTTCATTTAAAATTCTGGGCAATTCGGAAGATATAATAGATATTTAATTTTCAAATAAATAAAATGTCTAAATAAAAAAAAAAGATACTTTAGATTTTTTGAATATTCTTTTATATATATGGAAATTTCTGAGTTTATGTTCAGTTCATATTTATCGTAAAATAGTTTCGTAATCTAATCTAATAACCTAGTAAATCGGTTGTGTATCTTAATTATCGCAGAAGCATTTAAATAATAAAAAAGTAAATAAAATTATTTTTAGATTTATAAAAAGTATGTAATCTTATACTTGTTAGTTAAAAGTAAATTATTATAGCGTGATATATGTTAAGTGCTAATAATTACTGTGACTGTCATTAAAATTTTAAACAACAACAAAAAACGGAGTGAAATGTTCATTACTTCTAATTTTTAATTTTATTACTTTTAATAAAAAATATTTTTACTTATCATTATTTAATTTGCATTTAGACAAGAATTAAATATAAATAACGCGTAGTGAATTACCTCAGAGATGACACGACTCTTACTGGATTGAAGCTGGACATATACTTTAATACTCAACTATCACATGATTATCCGAATAATAATTGTTCAATTATTTTAATATAAATGATGATTGAAAACTGATTTCAGATAACTGGTACTCTTTTATGTTCAAGTACTAAACAATTGTTCTAATTTTTAGATGGAAATCCAAAATAAAGTAATCTTTTTAAAATCATTTTTATTTTTGAAAGAAATATTTCACTTACGGTAATTTGAACTTTAAGACTAGTTAAATATTAAAGTGATAAATATATTTATTAGTAGTAATTTTGTTAAATTAAAAACAAATCTACAATCTTCATATTTTTGATAAAAAATGAAAAGATATTTATTTATAATCTTTTAACATAAATGACGTCTTACTTATGTGGATTTTCTTTAGATTCATTTTTAATTTCTTTTTTTAAAACAAATTTTGATGTTTGTATCTGTATACTTGTAACATTACAATTTTTTTTTTAATTTATGTGATATTTAAAATATGCTTTTATATATTTTGAAAATACATTCAAAAGTATATATTTTTGATTATTACCTGTAATAGAAATAAACATATCTTTTACTTTTCATTATTATTTAAATTATGAAGCAGAGCTTTGACGGCATTAAATAAAAGACATTATAAATAATACAAAAAAGTATGAAGAAAATGCACCGAGGATAATAAAAGATAAAAACAAACGAATGGCTATGAAGCCGAATTAGTTTACATGGTGGCGCTGTAAAAAGAAAAAAAAGGAGATAATTTAGATTCGATAACATTTAAAAACTGGTAATAAAATGTAAAAAAAGGAAATTGAAATTTTAATGTTTGTGGAGGGAAAGGAATTTATAATAGAAATATGTTTGTGAGGGGGAGGGGATAATAAGAGAGGTCTTAACTTTGAAAATAATTGATCTTTATAATAATGACGATTAAATTGTTATTAAATGATTAATAATCTCAGCTCTAAGACAAGCTCTATAAAATCTTTTTTTTTTTTAAAAAAGAAACTATCTAGCATTTTTTTTTTCTTCATCATAACTTTCTTTTAAAACCACTTTTAAAATAATTCCTTTTTTTTTTCTTTTAATTCAGTCTTGGTGAAAATTTTATTCTTGTCTATTCAGCACATTTGCTTTTCCACCCCCCCCCATGTGTCAAAGCATCGGCCAGGAAGTGAACCCGGGACAACTGCTTGTAAGGCAACCGTGCTGACCACTCGGCCACCAACGCTTAACACACATTTTTCTAATTTTTTTCATGGCTCAAGCAAGTTTTATAATTATACAATATGTTATTCCAACTCCACACAAACTCTTTTGGGTACATTGGTATTATTCCTGCTATGATGTATTATTTCGGTGACATATTATTCTAAGTTTGAGATTTGTTTAAAATAACATCTTCAAGGGATGTGCGGACAAACTTAATCCATAAAATTTACACACAAATTTTGTAGAGGCATTATTTTAAACATATTGCAAACTTAGAATAATATGATTCGAGACATGTAATACCAAACTTCAAATCTAAAAAAAATAAATGGAGAGGTGTATTCGGTATGGAAAAAGAAAAAAACCCACATTACAATACTAAATAAAAACAGATAGCATGGCACTTTGTGCCATCAAAAACATTCCCCTCCCCCCAGCATACTATGGCATTTTGTGCCATCATTAATGACTTTTTATTATGGTACTTTGTGTTGTCAGAGACATCTCCCCCCATTCAGCATAATATAGCACTTAGTGCCACTGTAAACACCCAGCACATGTAATACCAAACTTCAAATCTAAAAAAACCAAAAGCACATCTTATTGTTAATGATATGAAAAGAACCCTGACACATTTTTTTAAATGGTAATCTGTAACACAAAGTTTTAGCTTTATGTTTTTTTTAATCTAAAAAAAAAAAGAACTGTAAGATAAATTTTAGTTTTATCTAAAAATGGCAAACTGTAAGTTTAACCTTATATTTTAATTATTTTTTTTAAAAAACATATATAAAGTTTTAGAGCCCACCCACCCACCCACCCCCAATATATAAAGTTTTAGCTGAAAATGTATTTTTCAATATAAAATCCTATTACTTACAAATGATGTGAGAGATGTATTATGTTGTGGTTGAAAAAAAAGTCACTGGTGGGCTGAATCATTTAATATTTCCAAAATAGAAAGTGTTGGTTGATTTGACATAGATTAGTCATGCCAGGATTTTTGGATAACTTGACATCATAAATAGAAACTTTGAGTAAATATTACTGGACACAAATGTCACTGGAAAAATACATCATAGCAGGCATAATACCAAAGTACCCTACTTTGTCCTATGCAATTTAGTACAATAAAGTGAAAGACTTAAATGCTAAAGTTATCTGAATTGATTCTCAACTGAGTAAATGAAAAATTCATTGTTGTCCTCAACCTATATTGTAGGTCTTCAAACATTGAATAACTTCCTAGTCAATTAATTATATATTTATTTGTATTAGTTTCTTTCTCAGTTCTGATTTTATTGGACATTAATATTTTAACGTAATCTCTTTTTTCATTATCTACTTTATCTCCTGACGAATTTTCTAAAAATTTAAATACATTGACCCATTCTTCTACCTTATTTACAATTAGTATTTTAGCTTTTAAGTATTATATTCATCTTCACATAGTTTCAAAGGTTTGCCCATTTATTTTTATTTCTTATGTCACACGTATTCAATCTATTAATCCACTCTTTATTTTTTAAAACTTATAAATGCACTGAAGTTAAAATTACGTACTCAAAAATTTATTATAGGAATCAGATTATATAAAACTGAAAAAGTGTATTGATGATTATTTATCTTTTCTACATGTAAAATATTAAGGATTTTAAATTTCTCCCTCGATAATTTAATATACAAATTAAAAAGCGTATGAAACACTTGAACGAGAAGCTATAAAGATTCCAAAAATTATTATACGCTAAGTGCTTTCGAGGCCATTTGCCTCATATTCATAGCGGTACTGCGAGATGCAGAATGAGGAAATAGGGCAAGGAAACAAAGCGGTATGCAAAACGTATGCAAATGAGCTAGATAGTCCAACATTTGGAGATGTCAAAGCAGGTATCCCGTCTATTGATAGCGTTATTATTGCTATTAATGAAGTATGCTTCTCTGATTTTTCACTTGATGTCATTTTTTTCAATGCCGACTATTTTGGGGTTGGAGGGTTTAAACACATGTCCTGTCTTCTTGGAATGTTCTAAGAATGTTGATGAGTTATCATTGTTTTTCTTTGCTCTATTATAGGTGTATCTATGTTGTGCTGTCCTGTTAATTATGCCTGCTTTGGTTTTCCCAAAATAAATGGCCCGGCAACCGGGTTGTGGGCATGATATGCTGTAAACGACATGGGGGGTCTGAGAAGGTTCGATTTTATTCTTAGAGTTGTTGATTAGATGATTAGTGCATGGGGGTGTATGAAAACTAATTTTAAATTTATTGGACAAAACTTTAATTAATTGGTAAGAGATTTTAGGTATGTGTGGAAGAGTGAAGGTTGCTTGAAAGTCTGAGTTCAAATCCCCTATATTTAAAACTGAAAAAACAATTCAACATTCAAAATTTTTCCACTATATTTTCTGATTTTTTTTTTTTTTTATTATATATAAAAAAGATCTATTTATTTTACTTCGTCTTTTTTTTTTTGTCAAATTCTTTCCTTTTTTAATTTTATAAAAAAATAAAATCATGCCCTATGGAAAAAATGGGGGAGAGGATAATTCATTACATATTAAGATATTAAGAATGGTACAAAATGCATTTGTAATCTAAAATGGGTGAAAAAACTGGAACCGATCGATTGAACAAATAATTTTTGGATAATATTTAAGCATGAAAAAACGATTAGACAATCAATATGATCTAAAAAGTTCAGTCTAAGTAATAATATTAATACAGATGCTAAAAATTATTTTTTTCATTTGATGAGATTTTATTTTTGGTATTAAAAAATTCCGTGAACTCAAACTTGAGTGATAATTGGAACAAATACTTAAAAACAAAAATGCAACTGTTATGGATAAAACAAACTTTCATATGTAAAATGTGTCAAAAAAAATGTACTAAAGAATTAAAACATCCGAAATAAAGGTTAAATGTATATAGTTATAAATTTTTAAATTTTGTATATATAAAAAAAAAGATTTGTGAATAAAGAAATTACTTTAAAAGAAAAAGAAAAAAAATCTGGAAAGTTTTTGACAAAATTAACCAAGACAATTTAGTAAATCTTGGGCAAAAAATATTTTATATATATTCAAGATGACTGAAATAAATTTCCAAATGTATTGTTTAATTATGTAAAAATGGCTTGCATATTATTTATTTATTAATGAAATTGGGTTTTTAATTCATTGTAAAATTTATTTGATTATTTTTTCAAATGATGAATAATTGCGTATATATTTTACTTTGAACAGTGAGTCACATTGTTGAATGCTCTCTAAATATTTCATATAATATCAACTTTTGGAATTTCTGAATGAGATGATCTTTTAAATTAAACTGATATAACCATAATTTCAATTTGTCATAAACTGTGAATAAATAACTACAACTTAATACACTGTACAGGCTTACACAAACCTGCACATATAATGTAATATATGAGATTCGAACTCAGACTTTCACACGACCCTCAACTCTCCATGTCATCTCATGTTGCTGACCCACTTGATCACACACATGTTGAAAAGATAAATAATCACCAATATATGTATTTGGTGCTAAACCAACACTCATCAGTTGGTCCAGATTACTATCTCCGCACATATATACAATCAGTGCTCAGCTTATATTAAGATAGCCAATATTCATACTATAATGGACAGGCTTCAAACCACTCCAACCCACTAAAGTATGAAGATTGGCTACCTTAATATAAAGCTGAGAACTGATTGTATATATGTGTGGAGCTGGTAATCTGGACCAATTGATGGGTGCTGGTTTAGCATGAAATATGGATATTCAGGATTCTTTATCTTTTCAGCATGTGTGATCAGGTGGGTCAGCAATATAAGATGCATGGAGAGTTGAGGGTTATGTGAAAGTCTGAGTTCGAATCCCTTAACTATAACTATAGAAACTGAAGATCACTTTTTAGTGAAAGGTTAGCAAATTCACTGAACATTTAATATATAGTTATAATTTTGGCTGAATCAATTGAAGATTTTTTCAGTCGCAAGCAGGCTTAGAATTTTTTTCTCAAACAATGGTCTGCAATCCAACTCAGATATTGTTTGGTAAATGAATCAATAAAAATAATCATATGGTTTGTCATTTGAGAGTTCATGAAAAATTCAAGCACCAGAAGTAACAAATTGGAACTGCTTTCCATGATTGTTGAATTCCAGAATTTACCACTGTATTACTGTACCAAATCATGAAGGACCATATTAATCAGTGAGTAGATTTCCAAATATTTTCACTAGAGGATAAAGATTAATGTGAATTGGTCAAATGAGGGTCAAAGCATTTATGGAGAAATAAACAGTACTTTTATATATAAAAAAGAAATGCTAATGACTTTATTGGTCAGGAGTTCATAAGAAATTTACTGTATCAGAATTGAACCTACGACCTCACAATCCCAAGGCAGACACTCTATCAACTGTGCTGTGATATGATTTGACATTGACCACAGATGAGTGAGTGGTTTATCTTTTTAATTCTTAAATAATTATTTGTTTCATATATAATAATAATCTTTATTAAAAACAGAAATTAATTTATAACCCTTTTTCTCCTACCAATTCTTGATTTTTTTCTAAATTTTTATTTATAAATCCTATCTCCATCTTACCCTCCCCCTCTTTAACCAAGTTTATATATACACATAATTTAAAATTAATATTTTTAAATATTGAGATAACTTTGTTGACTTAAAATAAAAGTATTTCAGTTTCCTTTTTTCATCATTATTATCAAATAATATATATATAAGACATATTTTGCGAGTTCATCCGTGTTAAAAAAATTTAAATATTGATATACCAACATTTCAACTTGATCACACAAGTCATCTACTGGGTGATAAAAGGTAAAAAGACGGTTGTAGATGCGCTACAATCACTGATTAAAAAAAAAAAAACGTTAAAGTTCCACCAATAGCAAAAATGTCAAATTAAGAATGCTTTTTAAAAAAAAATCTTTCCAAATAGGAGGAAGTTTGCATGTATCATCTCGCTTATGGATACAATATGACCTTTTAAGTATCTCAATGGCTTCTCTAATTTTGCACTAGTAGAGATTGTCACATCTGGATATGATCCTGGTACTAGAAAAATCAATTTTATGACCTCGATCTATAGTATGGAGTGAGAGTGCTGATGATGATGAGTGTTGTTTAACTGCATTAGCATGCTCATCTCTCCTAACACTAATGAGTAATCATTGCATCAGTAAATGACTTGTGTGATCAAGTCGAAACATCGATATATCAATATTTAAAATTTTTTAACACGGATGAACCCGCAAAATATGTCTTTTATATATGCAACCAGTGAAAATCTTCATATCAATATATATATATATTAGATAAGTAGGTGAAACAATTTTTATTAGTCATTGCATGACTTTAGTAAGATAATGATATCACCAACAGCATCCTTAGAGAAACAATGAAAAAGGCATTATTCACAAGCTCCCATCCTATATAACATTGTAGAGCTAGTAATATGATTAAACAGTGCATGCCATTGCTGATTGCCACTTGATAAAGAATTACTAATAAAAACTGTGCAAGTAAATAATGTCAATTACATTTATTCTATTATCATCTAATATTAACCAGGGTGTAAATTTGAAAATTTAATCGGGGTTTGTAATGGAAGTAAAGTGAAGAAGATAGGATTTTTATGCTCTCATTCTGAAATGCTTTAGATTGGCATGCATAATTGATTTAGGTACAAAGATAAGATGACCAATCTTATCTTTTCAAAGTCTCTATCTTATGTTTTGATTTGAGAGTTTCCTGCATACTCTATATAACATTGTAGAACAAGCAATATGATTAAGCAGCACATGTTGTGGCTTATTACCTCTGATTTAAGAATTAAAGTTTATAGGTGTATGTAGAATAAATTGTATTCAGTAGGTGATAACAAATGCAAACTATCTCCAATGAACCTTGACATGTATTTTACCTGCATTTTGATGCAAAGTTTTTTAATCAGTGTTAAAAAGGGTTTTTAAAAAAATAATTGAAAATTTTTAAAATAATAAAATTCTTATCTTTAAAATTAATATAAAGTATAGTAAATTTCTACATGGAGATAAAAGTCTAATCTATAAAGTATTTATTATCGCTAAACAAAAAAACTTTGATTATCTTTATTGAGCATTTATCATTGATTACATAAAATAATGTAAGAGTAAATATTTTTTCTGTATAGTAGTATAATATTTCTACTATCATTATTAAAGACTGTATCACATGACAATCTTAATCAGTGCCTAGACTAATATGGCCTATTATTAAGAATAATAAGATACCTATTCACCAATCATTATTATAAGACTAACTGAGTTGAATATTAGTTACCTATCTAAAAAAATAATCTCAAACCTATTTGTGAATAAAAAAATTACCTGATCAGACTCAAATATGGATGCTTAATTTTGGCACTGTAAGCAAGCTTTGAAAACGCTTCCTTTTAAAATTATTGAAAAGGCTATTAATATTTATTTAAAATGATCTAGCAATTGGATCTAAATAAAAATAGGTATTTTTATAATGTTATAAATAGCAAGAGGTTATGCCACTAAACATCAAGAAATGAATATAAACATTGTAAATGAGCAAAGAATCGGCCAATATAAGTAATAATCAATAATAGTTAAAAAGAATATTACCAGCAATCTAACCTATAGTCATCCTTTGTGATTGAATTTAAAAGAGGCATATTATAAATTGTATGCAATCATTCATTAACCAGTGCCAAATTTGGGGCATACTATTATGAAAAAGCAAGCGTGAATATAAATTCTATAAAAATAATTATTTATCAAAAAATTGTAAGATTATTATATCTATGGTGATTATCAGATTTTGTAAGCAATAATGACCTAGTAATTAACAATAAACACATACTGTCAGTGAGTGGATTTAAGGATTACGTTAGCATCATTTAAATAATTCTACAAAAGTTATATAAGATTCCATATACAATTATTATGTATACTATTATTCTACATCTATTTATTTGTTTCATAAAGATTGTGATTATGGTCAAGAGAAAATATACAAATATTAAAACTATGTTAGTATCAAATAATTTCATTATCAAACAACACATGATCACCATTCTTTATGCTCCTCATTGATGAAAGCCACAAGCTAGAAACTAGTCTGGGGATATTGGATGAGTAGGCTCTAATAGGGATTTTATGCACAAACCTTCCTGCATCCATTGATTCCCCTGGATTGCACTGAGTGGTGCTACTGTATGGAGAATTTTGCATTTGATAAAATAATTTCATTGTAATAATTGAAAATAATGTTCAATAAATTTATGGATAATTAAATAAAGGCTGATAAACACTCTACATTGCAAATAAGTTATTCTAATTTGTCTATTTACAGAATAAAAAGTATTTCAATAGATTGACAAGATAAAGTAATAAATGATTTAATATGATTAAATTATAACTAACAATAATACATGAATTGTAAATAGTATTAAGTAAATATATATCTATATGCTCATGACTGCATATTTAGTAATACAAATATTTCAATCATTAATTATTATTTTCATTAATTACATGACTAAAATAAAAATAGTTAAATGTTAAACATATACACAAAATTAATACAAACACATGTATTATAATATAAAATATTTCAATTATTAATAATCTTAACCTTTAAACTAAATTATTTTCTTAATCTAATTTTACAAATATATTAAACTTCAATCCCAAAATCAGCAATTTCATTATATTTTCCTAACTCAAACATAATTTTTTTGTAGTCAAACACTTTATTTTCTTCTTGAAAACTTTTTTCATTATTGCACAAATTTATTTAGTTTATTTGGTTTTAAAATAAACAAAAATAGATTTTCATTATATAGAGAGTTAACTTTTGAGATATATTAGTACCAATAAATATATGTGAGAACTATATAATCAGCTTCGTATGTATTTAATAAAATAATTTTCCTTTCACTTTACATATCTTTTCTCTATGTTCATGTAGAACCATCATCTGACTTGCAATTCCATTTAAAATCTAGTACTGCCCCATAACTTTTCTATATTCCATAACTTTTCTCTGTGTCGAATGTGGTATTGTTAGACAACTTCTTTAGATGAACTTCTTTACTTATCTATCATAATTCAATGGGCATCACTGATATCACTTAAGATTAGTTTGATTTCTTATGTATAATGCTGACATGAAATGCTGATTAAAAGATGTAGAAGATAAATAATGGTGATCCTCAATTCACTTCAGCTTCAATAATTTCTGGTGCATAATTCATACATATTGCACTATGAAATCATGGAACAGCTGATCCACTTTACCTCTTCAGAAATCCAAACTTGACCAATATGAAACTAGCAGCAATTGTCATTCCTTGATGATTTTCTACACTCTTTCTAATATCATTTAAACAGAACCTCTTTTTTAATAGATACAATACATTTTATAAATAGATGGATTAATAGTAAGTAAAGCTTTACCCTCTTGATTGATACTAATGTGATAATAACTAAATTATCAGTTGTTGTTTTATAACTAAAAATAAGTTATAATTTCTTTTTAATCATCTAAGCAAAACAGATTAGAATTAATTCTATAGTTAATGTGTGTATTATAAAAAGAAACCTTATTTTAGATAAAAATAGTTTTTCTTTGTTACACCAAAAAATTTACATTTTTGTCAAAATCAGAGAAGTTGATTAAAATATTGTATCAGAGAATTTTTTTATATTTAATTTTAAATAATTTTCAGTATTTAAAAAATATCAAAAAATTACCAAATCAATATTTCAGCTAATCCAGACTTTATTTTAAATAATTATAAATAAAAGATCTGTATATCAATCTGGTTTTCATTCCCTATTGGAACCCTATCAAGATGTTTTTTTACATAATCTTAAGCTTAAAAATTCTTTCACATCATCCTATTGTATGATAGTTTCTTTTCTTCTAAAACTTACTTTTTATTATCAATTACAAAACGCAATTGATTCTAGCTATTCATAATTTTTTATACAAAAAATATTATTTATTAGAATAATTAGGTGTTTTTAATATATTGTACCATATATATATATATAAGGTATAAGGGTGTTGGCATATGGTAATATTTAAAAGTTAAAATAAATAAGATTTGAAAATAACTCAATGGACACAATTTAATTTTCTTTTTTTAATTTAGTATATAAATTAATACACCATACAGACTTAAACCTGCATATATATATGTAATGTATGTGGGATTCAAACTCAGACTTTCACATGACCCTCACCTCTCCATGCCATCTTGTATTGCTGACCCACCTGATCACATATATGTTAAAAAGATAAATAATCACCAATATATGTATTTCATGCTAAACCAGCACTCATCAGTTGGTCCAGATTACCATCTCTACATATATATACAATCAGTGCTCAACTTTATATTAAGATAGCCAGTCTTCATACTTTAATGGACAGGCTTCAAACTACTCCAACCCACAACTCTTCAGCTTTGAGGATCATGTTTATTTAGTATAATTTTTTTTTTTACGTACAATGAAGGTTATTTATGTTTCATATTATCTATTTAATTAAAGTTAAAAATGGAGGGAATAGAAATGCATACAGATTGTTTATCCATATAAATGGAAGAAAGACATTCCAAATGTAAATGATTACAATCAGAGTTTTACAGATAATTAAAGATGGCCAAAAGAATTTATGAAAAAAAGACTTTGTAGCTAAAATGCAAAAAGGGATATACAAGATTATCAACTTGTACATTTTGATAATAAAACAAAAGATGAAAATATGTGCACAGAGAAATCTAAAAACTGGTCGAGAGTATAAAAAGAAAAAATAACTCCAAGCAGCGTCTTGTCTTGTTCTTTTGCTAACAGTTCCCATGAGTCCTGGATGGTTTCTCTATCCAGGACTACTCATACGCTGAACTAAGTCTTCATGCAGGAGTGGAAACTAGAGCATTTGTGGAGACCTCCTTTCATCATAAAGAGGTCACTCCAAAAAGCTTACCAGTCCAGACTTAAAATAAACCAGGAATGTGAAAATGTCAATGGAATAAACTAACAATGAGCTCTTCTTCCCCAAAAGACCATGCATGGTATAATCAATGATCTAAATAAACCTATAAAACTTATACCAGTAAGTTACAATTCATACCCTAATTTATTTCTGATTCAGTGTTTGCAAACTAAACCTAAAGTATAAACTTATAATACTGATAGAGACATTCACTGTTTTATTATTCAAAGAACTTTCATTTATGGCTGGTTGGAGAATTAAAATATGAACAGTTTGAATTAATTATTTGACTAACATTATTGTCTGGATGAGCGAATGTTCTTTTCAATTTATTAATAATTCTCGTTTAAATATTTTAATTTATCTTAATAAAATATTTATCTTTAATATCAGCTTTTCATGATATGTTCTTAATTTTAGTTTATTAGATTTATTGTTAAATAATTGTGTAAGAAATGTATAAATTACCTATGCTAACATGTTCGTTTAGTATACGAATGCTGGGGAAAGTTTTTAAACAATATTACATTTAGTTATTTATTGCAAAAATATGGTATGCGATGCGATGGGAGTTAGTGAGTCTACATACCCTGCCACCCTTTTAAATGAATAAAAAACTGATTCCACTGGCAATGCAAATTTTAATAAAATATTAGATCAGTTAATCAGGAAATATAACTATGTTCTTGAAATATCCAAACTCATACATGAACGGAATATTTTTTTGAAATAGTTTGATTAACTAGCAAATTATAGTGCGTAAAATAAAATCTAATCTACTGGAAAATGGTACAATATAAAAACATTAAATTTAAAAAACATATTAACTAATTTTTTATATACTCAGAGTTAATTATTATCCATGTTAAATCTTATATAGAGTTCTACATCAATTAAAATTTACTGAGATGCTCATTGCTATTATAATTAAAAGTAAAACAGGCACCCAAAGCAATGTTTATCTCCAAATTATAATATTTCTTCTCTTTCTAAAGAAATGTAGAACCTACGAGCACTTTATTTAAACACCAGAAGCATTGTTTTATTAAATATTTAAATATTATGTTAAATATAGAAGATTAACAGACTTTTTTTTTCATGTGTCATAGTATCGGCCGGGAGGCGAACCCGCAACAACCATCTGCAAACAATTGCTTGCTTGCAAGGCTGCTGCGCTGACCTCTCAGCTAACAACACTTGACAAGATTAACAGACTTGCTCATTATTTCTCAGAAAAAAGTGTCAACCATGATGGTCAGTTAAAAAATTTTCCATGAGATCTGATATATTATAAATAACGAGATAAATAAGATATGAAACTAATCTAAATAATGACACAAGTATTAATAAAAATTCCAGAATCAAAACTCATACATGCACAGGTAATGATGATGTTGATGATAATATTAACAATAATAATATTAATAATTCAATTCATTTCAATGTTTATTAACATGTAAACATACAGTACAACAAAGACCAAAGAAGTTTACATTTGATTGTTATTACAACTCAATGATTGTTGAATTACTTTTTTAAAGCTATTATTTGATAAAAGAAAAATAAACTATGCTCTTAAAATATTTATTATAAAAATATGGCAATCTAACCAATGTAGATCTTTTCAAACACTCAGAATGAAAATGAGATATATAAAATAGTTCTGTATTTTTACCATTCAGTTTGGGGATTCTATATTGTATCTTCATCTCCAACTCAGAAATATCTATTCCCCCTTTTACCATCCTTTGCAATATCAACATGTCACTAACAAGCTTATGATTAAACAACTTATTACTTAAATTTCCTGATTTCTTTTTAAGCATTATTAATTTTTGAAATTTATGTTAAACATTTTAAATCATATTAATATGTAAAATTGTTTCCGCATTCCATATAATATTCATAACAAAGTACCGGAATCATTAACGTTGTAAATAACATCGATATAGTATTTAAATCAAAATTATTGCTTATCCTCAAAATAGGATCTAATACATTATGCGTTTTTGTCACACTATATGAAACATGTTCTGTAAATGATCCATTAGCAGAGAAAATTATTCCCAAATCCTTATGACTAATATCTCAGTACTACTACTGTTGTTGCTGCTGCTACTACTACTACTACTACTAGTACTACTACTACTGCTACTGCTGCTACTACTACACTACAATTACTACTAGTACTACTACTGCTACTGCTGCTACTACTACTATTATTATTACTACTACTATTACTACTAATAATAATAACAATAATAATAATGACAACAACAACAATAATAATAATAATAATATTAATAATTTTATTTATCTATTTTATTTATTTATTTATTTGATTACATCAAAGAAAGAATTCTAATAAGCAAAACAAATGCTTTTCATAGGTTTTAAAAATATAAAAATTTTATAAAAAGCAGTTGACATAAATGGCAAAAGAATATATGGCAATAAAATAATTCATATGAATAATCAATAAAATATATATTAAAACAAAGAACAAAATACAAAATAAACTGAACATAAATCAATATTATAAATTATGCAGTGGTAGTGGCAGTGGTAGTGGCAGTGGTAATAGCAGTGGTAGTAGTGGTAGTATAATAATAATAATAATAATAATAATAATAATAATAATAATAATAATAATAATAATAATAATAATAATAATAATAATAATATTATTATTATTATTATTATTATTATTACATTCAAAGATCAGCCTTTCAAGCTAATTGTGCATGCGTCTTTTGAGAGTGTTAAATAATAAATGAATACTTCCCTCTACAATACAAGTTATAGTATTTATGCAGGGATAAAAGGAATCCTCTTATTCCTATGACTCAAATTCTTTTATATGAGCAAATGTGAAGAAATCTGTTGAGGAAAGTGTGAGAGTAGAATTCTCACTTTAAATTACTATTTACAATGTTTGAATGAATGACGTCGGTGAAATTGTCTAGAATTTACTAAACGTCACTCTAACTGAAACTTAATTATAAGTAAATAAGCATTTATTTTTATATGACGCTATGTGTACAATTGTATTTCATTCAAAGATCAGCCTTTCAAGCTAATTTACTTATAATTAAGTTTCAGTTAGAGTGACGTTTAGTAAATTCTAGACAATTTCACTGACATCATTCATCCAAACATCATAAATAGTAATTTAAAGTGAGAATTCTACTCTCACGCTTTACTCAACAGTACTTCTGATTTGCTCATATAAAAGAATTTGAGTTGTAGAAATAAGAGGATTCCTTTTATTCCTGCATAAATACTATATCTTGTATTGTAGAGGGAAGTATTCATTTATTATTTAACACTCTCAAATGACGCATGCACAATTAGCTTGAAAGGCTGATCTTTGAATGTAATACAATTGTACACATAGCGTCATATAAAAATAAATGCTTATTTACTACTACTAATAATAACAACAACAATAATAATAATAAACTAATAAATTTCAAAAACCAAAAGTTAGTAAAAACTTATTTGGACAATGGATGTAAGCATATAAATTAATAAATATTTTTACAGGTAAGAGATAACAAATATCTTTTTGGGTTTTCCATATTTAAGAACACACAAAAGATTAGTCTTGTGATGCAAGATCAGTTACTCATCAAAAAAAATTTGAATCAATTATGCTGTCCAAAATATATTTGACTTCATAATTATTTTCGTTAGAGCAATAATGCCTGAATGTCTCACTATTTTGCATTGTTAATAGATTTCAATCAATTTTAGATTAACTAATGAGGAGAAAATTAAAATAAGGCAAAATTATAGTATACTGTCAAAAATCACAATAAAAAAGCTTTCAAATCTTAAAATAACTTTGAAGTAATATTTGTTTTATTTAAACAAAAACAATTGATTCTTTTGTGTATTTCTGTCGTTTTTCTGATAAATATGTCTTCTAAATATTACATTTAGAAAGAATTTTTGTCCAATTGAAATTTTATAGCAAGACTATTGTTGATTACGCAAAGAAAATGGAAAGAGAAAATGATTTGTTTTATATACCCGATTGTTAATTGGTCTGATCAATTTAAAACAGTAAAAAATTGTGATGTAGACCATCTGAAGAGTTTATCATAAACTGCTTTTTTGGAGTTGTTGTTTTTTTTAAAGATATTTTTGCCCTACATGAGTTGGTACTATAGTAGACTCCGGAGAGATGAAATCCATGGACTGTGACTCAGTTCTAACAGCTCTGATACTCAAACTTCTTATAACTTTTGAGCAATAAACCATTTTTTATTATTATTATTATTATTATTATTATTATTATTATTATTATTATTATTATTATTATTATTATTATTATTATTATTATTATTATTATTATTATTATTATTATTATTATTATTATTATTATTATTATTATTATTATCATCATCATTATTATCATCATCATCATCATCATCATCAACATCATTGTTGTTGTTGCTGCTGCTGCTATGAGTGTTTGAGATTTTCAATAGTTGGATGGCTAAAGAGTTGGAGGGTGGAGTAGATTGAAACCTGTTCATAAAAGTTTGTAAATTTGTTATCTTAACATAAACTGAGCAATGCTTATATATATATGTGGGAGATGATGATTTCGACCAACTGATAAATGCTGGTTCAGCATGAAATATGTATATAGGAGGTCATTTATCTATATAAGAAATAGTGGATGACTGAAGGAAGCTTGACAATCTGTGTTCAAATCTCTTACAATTATATTATTATTATTGATCACATTTCAAATTCAATTGAGGATTATTCTAGGTTGAATGTTATTTATTATGATATGTCTAAAGCTTTTGATAGATTTAATTATAAAATTCTTCTTAGAAAGCATTGTAGATTAGGTTTTTTGCAAAAGATTCATTAACTGGTTTGTATCTTTTCTTAAAGACAGGATATTTTCTGTAAAGATTAACAATAAATAATCATTACTATATTGTTGCTTCATTGGGTATCTTAAGGCAGAATTCTCTTACAATTGTTATTTAATGTATGTATTGATGGCCTTAAAAATTATATTAGATTCTCACTCCTTTTATGTTAAGCACATTGTAAAATTTTCAGTTATTCACTTCAAAGTGATATAGATAATTTTCTAAAATGGTATGAAAATAATTATATAAACATAAATAAGGATAAGGGCTGCATCATCTCTTACTTTAGGAAATCTGAAATCTTAAGGTTTTCCTACTATATCTGGAGCTCTATGATCATAACAAATGATTACCAAAAACATCTAAGAATATTTTCTAGCAATGACTCTTTTCATCATCATATCTCAAAATTATAGGAGCTATTTGTAGATATGGAAAAGCATTTAATAGATGCACAAAAATTCACAAAAATTAAACTTTTTATATTTTTGGTATTCTTCATCTTGGAGTATGGCTCAATTATATGGAATCCTCATACCAAGACAGATATAAAAATTCAATCTGTTTTTTTTTTTAAAATTAATTAATCTAAATAATGACCAGTGCATCGAATTAATGCTGAGATAGAAAACAAGTGATCTTAAATTCCAGCATAAAATTATTCCAGAAAATAATTCTGTATCTAGCTTACTTTCTAAATTAAGTATCAAAAAACAACATTCTAATAATCGTACTCACAATATTTTTGAACTTAAAATTTGTTTAGTGTGATACAATAAAATTCTCTCCTTTATTTCATTTACCCAGAATTTATAATAAAGATTTTGCTATAAAGTCGTTTTTTATGTAGATTTTAAACAGTTCAGTCAAGCTATTTAAAAAAAAAAAATCCTTAGTTTCATTTGGTGTATTACTTTTTTATTTATTCGTTCATTTCATTTTAATATTTTTTTACTTTGTTTCTATTATTTATTTGTTGTTTTTTTTCTAATTTATATTAATTAACTCACTTTGCAATCTATAATTGGTTAAATGCTGTTGATATACACATTAAATAAAGAAATTGGATTGTTGTTGTTGTTATTATTATTAATATAATTGTAATTGTTGCTGTTGTAGCTGAGCATTGATTGTATGTATGTGTGGAGATGATAATCTGGACCAACTGATGAGTGCTGGTTTAGCACAAAATATTTATATTGGGTATTATTCATCTTTTCAACATGTGTGTGATCAAGTGTGTCAGCAGTATGAGATAGTGTGAATAGTTGAGGGTCATGTGAAAGTCTGAGTTCAAATCCCCTATATATTACATATTGGAGTGCAGGTATGAAAAAGCCTATATTGTAGAAAAAAATTATATATTAAAATATAGTGCTGTAATATCTGCCCATCCCTTGTATATGTATGTAAATGGCTTATGTCCTGTACATGAGGGGTCAGAATGACTTATGGTCAACATAGGTGGGATGAAAAGGTTGGCACCAATGAGGGCTTTGAGCATTCCATCATCAGATTTTCAATGAAATGGACAGTTGAAAAGTTATGGGGTGGAGTGGATTGAAGCCTGTCCATTAAAGTATGAAGATTGGCTATCTTAATATAAGCTGAGCATTGATTGTATAGATGTGTGGAGATGATAATCTGGACCAACTGATGAGTGCTGGTTTAGCACAAAATATTTATATTGGTGATTATTTATCTTTTCAACATATGTGTGATCAAGTGTGTCAGCAGCATGAGATAGCATCGATAGTTGAGGGTCATGTGAAAGTCTGAGTTCAAACCCCATATATATTACATATTGGAGTGCAGGTATGAAAAAACCTGTACTGTAGAAAAATTTATATATTATTATTATAAAATATGGGATAAATCTTAAACTGTAAGCAAACTCTAGACATTATAAATCAGAATCAACTTCATCAGAATACATCTCTGTATTATCAATAATATTTCATTGTTTGCTTTAATTTTTTTTTAAACAATATCCTTTCCTTTAAACAGCAACTTCTGTCTTAGTTCTGGACAATTAAATAAGTATTCAGAAAATCGATGGATACTAATTAGCAAAGCAAAGATTTTCATTAGTGACTTAATTGGCTTTTTATTAGTAGTAAAAATCTGGCACTGAGTATTTCATACCCCAGGGAAATACTGGAAACCATTTATCATGCATGTGATATGAATGGCTGAAGAGTTGGAGGTGGAGAAGATTGAAGCCTGTTCATTAAAGTTTGAAGATTTACTTTCTTAATATAAATTGATCAATGATTATATTGTAATGGTATATCACATTAGGACTGAATTATGGGGAGATGGAAAACCATCATCACCTTTAAATAAACAAAATATAAAGTTAAATATAAAAGGAATGGGCATGAAAGAGTAAAAACAATGACTAAGCAACTATAAGTTCAAAAATACACAAAAGCAATAAACATTCATCATCATGAATGATCAACAATAAAAATAAATCAACAGTCAATCATGGACTGCATTTGAAAATGGATCTACTATAGACCAGGCTAATTATTTAGCCCTTGCCAGCTTGAGGAAGATTATTTAAGCAATAATTTGGATGCACAAACTTAAGTCCTAATCCATAAGAATTAAAAAATTAAAAAATAATGCTGGTTTACTAAAACGTACTGATCATCATCAATGCTCTGTCCACTTAGAACCATTAATGTACTGGCAAACTATAAACATAATTTCTAAAGAAATAAAATGAAATGTAGTGACTGGATTTTAAAGGATATCCCCTGTGTGACATCCAGCATTAGAAAAGTAATGAAATCATCAACCAAATGTCCATAAACACTAAATATAAACCCCTTCTATATAACAGACAATTATGCACAAATCCAGCTCAGAGAACAAAAGCTCTATAGTTGTTACTGTGATCAAGAAATATTATACAAACATAATATTCTAAAGCCATTTTCAGATTAAATAAATTCATTGGAATAATTTTAACAATGAAATATAAATTTATTAATTAGAAGCAATAAAATGAAATTAAGGTCTGCTGAGTATGCCATAAACATAAATCCAGCATTCTAATTTTGATTAATACAATAAGCTATCACATTGTATTTACAAATGCCTCTAATAGGTTTACATAAACTATATATATCAGCACACAGACATGCCTGTACAAAGAAAAAATACATATCAGAATTGTAATAAACTAATAATAAAAATCAGTAATTCATTTGCATAATCTATAATTAATGACTGATTTTAACATATATGTCTACATGGATCTTATCTACATGAGCACAGATGTTCTAAATAAACTAAAATTACATGTGGAGAATTGTGATAAATTAATAATAAAATTCAATTTGTTTTTTAATACATAAATGCACATGTATGTGTGAATATACAAAATATAGATAATCTGAATTAAAGTTATTAATTAGACACTTTTTTATGGCAAGTAAAAGTGTTTCTTTTAAAAATACTATTATCATTTGGAAAGTTTCATTTAAAATTCAGGTCCTTGTGGCTTCATTTTCAATAATTTAAAAGAATATCCTTGGAGTTTTCCTCTCTCCTTTTTTTAATGAATAATATCAGGAACAAATAATCTTCTAGACACAAATGTCATTTATTATTTTCTTTCCTTGTTTTATTTTTACCTGACAAAATTCATTTTTAAAATTTATAAATTAGAAATTTTAACTGTCATTTTCAAGAAAATATTTAAAATAATATCATTCTCAATATATATATATATATAACCCACTACTCACCAGCTGTCCTTTAAATATATATATATATATATATATATATATATATATATATATATATATATATATATGATACAATACCTTTAGCTATGCTTCTCTACATATAGATAAAACAATATAAACTACTTTGGCAAAATGATGAAATTTCTGAGTAAGATGGTCCCTTTTAAACAGTAGAATGATTTACTGTCATCTTTGGGAAAGGTATAATCCAAGTAACTTATGGTCTGCAGTGAGCTCCCTTTAGTCTCTATGCAATATAATACACATATATATGGGCTATGCACCACCTAAAAGCTGTATTTTGCTTCCATGTAAATCCAAACTCTACTGTTATGAATTAGCAGTGGCTGGATATACTGTCTCTTGCATTTAGTTATAACTCCATAGTCATCATGCTGTTATAATCTGTCAAAACTATAAAACTCCCCATTAATCTTTTTTACTATCTTTTTATAATCAGGGTGAAATTTAAAAAAAAAAGTAATTAAAAGTAAGTTTTCTTTATTTTGATTGAAAAAAGTTAATGATTTGTTTCAATTTATCATAATCTTTTCAAAAATCACTTTGTAGGATTTTTATCAAAATATGTTATACAAGCTTTAATTTAAATCTAATCAAAATAGATATTGGAATTTTATAATTAGCAGTATATCTATTATAACATAAAAACATGCTTCTTTTAATTTCAAAATCAGAATTTATAAAATATTAATTAGATCTTTTTAAATGTTTAATTTATAATAAATTTTTTTAAAATCAAAATTATTTAATCATTAACTATTATTTCAGTATAATATAGAAAATATCTACAAAAATTTTTTTGTCTATGTTTATTTTTATTTTTCCTTTCAATTTTATTTATGTTTGATGTTGTTGTATGCCATGAGACACATAACCATCTCAACATGTATGTATGTGAGATGATGATCTAGACCAACTGATGAGTGCTGGATCAGAACAAAATATATAGATCATTTATCTTTTTCACACAAATGTGGTCATGTGTATCTGTTGTATATGATGGATTTGTGGTCATGTGTATCTGTTGTATATGATGGAGTGGATAGTTGTAGAGAATTGAAAGTCTGAGTTCAAATCCCTTTTAATTACATCAAGTTCAGTGTAGACAATATATTATATATGCTTATGTAGATAGCCTGAGAAGAGTTATAATTGCTAATGCAAATTGACCTAAGCTTAAGAATTATGTGAAGTTTAGTTTTGAATCATATTTCATTGCACTTTTATGTTATAAAAATGTACACAGATATTGTAAAACAATTTTAATTAATAAAAACAGTTTATATATAATTGATTGCACTGTTGGGATAATAAGATTTTTGTTAAAATGATAATACCAATAAAAAAAGTCCAAATTTATTTCTTCTAATATTTTATTAAATACAATGATCTTACAAATGCTATTGACTAGCAAAACTCACTCAGAAAATATAAAACTATGGAAGATTACTAGATAATCCCAGTAATACAATAAGAGTGAAAAATATTGAACATCTTAGGATAATAAAGGTTATTGACTACAATTATTCACAACACATTTCTAAGTAAAACAGAAAAAATATACAAAATATATTTTAAATAAAATTTAAGTAACTCTATAAAAATGTACTTCTTTTCTTTGAAAATATAGGGGATTTGAACACAGACTTGCAAGCACCTTTCATCTATCCACACTATCTCATACTACCAATACATATGACCACACACGTAGAAAAGATAAATAATCACCAATATACGTATTTTGTGTGGAAACAGCACTCATCAGTTGGTCAAGATTATCATCTCCAACACATATATACAATCAGTTCTCAGTTTATATTAAGATAGAAAGTCTTCATATTTTAATGGACAGGCTTCAATCTGCTCTAACCTCCAACTCTTCAGCCATCCATACCATTGAAAATCTAATGATGGAAAGCCTAAATCCCATGCTGATGCCAATATTATTGTTATTCCCATGTTGACCTCAAGTCACTATGACCCCTCATGTATAGGACTTTATCCATTTAAATACATAGAAGAGGGATGGCATGATGCAGGCTTAATGTGTAATATTTGAAATACAAGTATTCTTCATATACCTGGAGCTTAATTGTAAATATAGAGGATTTACACAGACTTTCATGTGTATCAGTAGTATGAGGGTGCTTGAAAGTCTGGGTTCAAATTCCCTATATTTACAATTAAGCTCCAGGTATATGAAGAATGCCTGTATTTCAAATTTTCTTTTCTTTGACTATGTAATAATATTAATAGCATCATTCACTTCTGAAGAAAAGATTAGAGATTTCTTTTAAGAATTAACTAGCTTAGCAGTGCTTTCAATCTAAAAAATCATAATCATTATGTTCAAACTTATCAGCTGTGATTAACTGAGGGAAAAACATACATTTAATAATGACTAGTTAATATACAAATTTGTTGATAATTAAGAGAAAAGCCCACATTTAATAACTGATAATTAATATGAAAATTTGTTAATTTACATATTCCACTTTAGGGATAAAGCAATATACACATCATTTTTATTTATTACATAGATATGTTGACAACATAAGAATATTTACAACCATGCAAAGAAAGATCTCAATATGAAGTCTGTGTTTCTGGAGCATGAAATAGAATAAGGCCATTGTTTTGATCCAAACAATATTAGTGTGTGCAGAATGCATGATCATAAAAGAAAATTTAAAGAGGCATGATTTATTGCCAACAACATTGCAATAAATAAATAAATAAGACTTGTGTATTGCTTTATCCTATGAACACTCCTCCACCTTATCATAGCAAATGGCTTATGAAACCTTTGGTCACATGTTAATACCCATATAAACATTACAACCAACACCTTTGACACCAAGAAAACATACTGGGATGCTTACAAACTAAAACACCCAAATCAAACTGTACTACAAGTTATGCTAGGTCTAAATAACGAATCACTTATCAAAAAACTCAAATGCTGGTTCCTTGAACCCAAGTATGTGGACTTCATTTTAAAATTCAGCCTCAACTCTCTTCCCACCAATTCCTTTCTCGTTCTCAAGAGAGGTTTCACCAGCCTTGACATTACTTGCCAAGTAGTTTTGCTGAGGAATCCATCCGTCACCTAATAAATGACTGTTCTCTCCTCAATCCAATAAGAGTTTATATTGCAAAAAAATATATCAACAAACATCAACATTATCCTAGATCTTCAGAAAGGCATCAACACTGGTATGTTTTGCATCATAAGACTTTCCACCTTCACTGTCTTTGGAATTTGGCTGATCAGATGCAAATGCATCTTTGGTCAGGCCAGCTCCTGTGTACTCAAGACTTTTATAAGCATCATCAAAAACACAGCAGCTAGAGATCAAACTCTGGCTTCTGATTGTCTTTTCAAAGACACATGGTTGAGAGTAACTCTTCCAGAAATCTAATCTGTATCATAAGAACTTTCCTTTTTTACGTGGCTCATACCATTGATTATGAACGTGTAAAGACTTTCACCAAATTCTAGTAACTTATTGTATATGTTTTTCATTTGTTTCATTTTTTTGCTAACTCATCAATAAACTTCTATCTTAATAAAAAAAGAAGAGGAATATGTAAATCAACAAATTTATGTATTAACTATCAGTTATTAGATTTGTGCTTTTCTTTTAATGCCAGCCAATAAATCTGAGCACTATGAATTTGACCTTCTAGAATAAAAGCACTGACCATTCACTTATTGTTTAACTGAAATATATATAATCTTTTCTTCAAAAGCGAATGAGCACTATAAAAAAAAATTAAGTAGGTAAATCTCTTTGCTTTAAATAGCCCATTACAGGGTAAATATATGCCTACTAGCCTTCATAATAAAACAA
Organism: Epiperipatus broadwayi; assembly: GCA_028023455.1. Classification (NCBI taxonomy): domain Eukaryota; kingdom Metazoa; phylum Onychophora; class Udeonychophora; order Euonychophora; family Peripatidae; genus Epiperipatus; species Epiperipatus broadwayi. Next base: position 27,734 of record JAQFVV010014178.1, read on the forward strand.
TTACTCACAGGTTAGCCACAATTGTTAATGATGAGAGTTTGAACCGTTTTTCAACCTTATTTTATTCTTTAAATCAGATTGGAAGTTAATTATCTATCGTGAACATGAATTTCAAGTCATTGCTATAGAAGCAAAAGTACTAGCACTATATCAAAATCTTTTTTACAATTTAAATAGTCACATTTACTACTATTGCAAAAAATGGATCACCTAGATCAAAATATAATTTCATTTCATTTTCAATCTGTTTTTAACAATGGTTGCAAATACCATAGACCTGTTTAAAATCTTTCTGAAACAAAGAATTGAAATTAGCACAAATATTAGAAAGATTTCAACTTAAACTATTATTTGAATACTAATATAATACATATACTGAACTTTAGATGTAATTAGAGGGGATTTGAACACAAACTTTTAAGCTCCATTTCAGCTAAACACTCCATCTATATTCAAATCCTCTCTAATTACCTCTAATAACTTGTATTCAAATATTATGGATTTAGCCTGAATTCTGCCCATCCCTCTTCTGTGTATTTAAATGTACATATTAAGGTCAGAATGACCTAAAGTCAATATAGATATGACAATAATGTTGGCATCAGCAAGGGATTTGAGTATTCCATCATCAGATTTTCAATAATATGGATGGCTGAAGAATTGGAGGGTTGAATCCAATTTTGAAACTAAAGTTTGAAGATTTGCTATCGTAATATAAACTGAGTATTCATTATATATATATGGAATAAAATGATATGGACCAACTGATGAGTGCTGGTTCACTACGAAATATGTCTATTGGAGATCATTTATCTTTTCCACATGTATGTGGTCATATATATCGATTATATAAGTTAGAGTAAAAAGCTGAAGGAAGCTTGAAATACTATGTTTAAATCCCCTCTAATTTTAAACTATTATGCAGCATCAAAAGAACTAAAAAAAAAAAGTATATAAATCTTAGAGTTGTCAAATATGGCTATATGCATTATCAGCATCTTTTGAAAAACTTTAAAGAAAAAAAAATATTTGAAAAAATGACAAATTATTTCTAAATCTGATAATTATAAACCTTAAGCAGTATGTAAAAAATAATATTTTAATAATTAATTATCATTTGTATTTTTAATGCACATTTTAAAAAATCAATTTTTACTTAAAACAAAAAATTCTTTTAATTAAATGATGTTGAAGCGAAATAGGTAAAAGTTCATTTTTAAACCATATCAATACAGCTTTGCAAAGATGTTAATTATTTATCAGATTTTTTTAAAAGAGAAAAAAAATCTCTGCCTGAGTGCATTCATGTAGCACACACATAAATATGCACGTTAGAATTAATATGTGAGAATGTGTGTGTATGAATATTATATAGGAGCACAATTATTATTATTATTATATAAGAGCAGAACTATCTTTATATGTTTGTATTAAAGCTTTTTAACAATAATTTAATATATGAATTTTTTCTACAGTACATGTTTTTTCATATCTGCACTACAATAAGTAACATATAGGGGTTTGAATTCAGACTTTCACACGACTCTCAACTATCCACGCTATCTCATACAGCTGACACACTTGGTCACACACATGTCGAAAAGATAAATAATCACCAATAGACGTATTTCGTGCTAAACCAGCACTCATCAGTTGGTCCAGATCATCATCTCTACACATGCACGAAATACGTATATTGGTGAATATTTGTTTTCTTGACATGTATGTGATCAAATGTGTCAGCGGTATGAGATAGCATGGATAGTTGAGGGTCATGTGAAAGTCTGAGTTCAAAATCCCCTGACAATAATTGTGAATTTTTGTAATCAAAACAAATAGGTTTTAATTGTGTTGACTTAAAATATATATATCCTACATTCATTTATAGAGAAATGGGGAAAATATTAATGGTTTCTAAAATGCATTTCAATTAATCCGTTTTTCTTATTTAGACCAAATTTCCTTAGCTTTCCAAATACTAGTCACTCTAGTTCTGTATTTATTGTTGCAAATTATACAAATTTATTCAGCATGTACATATTTTTTAAGAAAACACTTATTCACATAACTACTTGTGTAAAAGTACTTATTAAAAAATGTAAGTTTATGTTGTGCGAGTAGAAAAGGGAGGATGTTGATAACTGAATATTATCATGTGTTAACATAAAAAAATATTACAAACATATTTTAACTTCATTAAATTTATAATCTATAGTTTGCTTAATTAAAATATAATAATTTTTAATCTAATAAAGAATGATCACAAAATAAATCTTAATTTGTTTTTCAGAATATTAAATACCAAATGTACCTGGCCTATGTAAAAGCCATTTTTCTTTTTTTAATTGGTTGCTTTAATAATTTTTTTTTTTTTAAGATTTAATGTAAATTAAACAAAAGATTTTAATATTATGGAAATAATTGTGAGGAATGTAGTTGTCCAGAAAGGCCATTGTAATTGGTTGATATATATATATTGCTTTGCAAAATTACTTGCTTTAAATAAAGTGTTCATAATCAAATTAAGTCTCTAAAAGCTGGTCCAACTACTAATGGTGGAATTAGCATGAATTGTGCAATATCAAACTACACAACTTTAATTATATGGTAACTATTTCAACCATGAATTTATATACTATAAGCATATTATCTTTGCGCTTTAAATACTATATCTATTCAGTTCTGTGATGTAGTTAAAAGCACATGTATTGATTTTTTTGCACATTTTTTATGAATGGCAGAATTAAGTTGTTGTTTTTTTCAATTGTGTATTTGACATATGACAGCCTTATGAATAAGCATATTCACATTGAAACACATGAAAGCCTTATGAACAAACATACATTCACCAATCAGATAACAGAGAAAATAGATATACATAAATGTCAAAGTTCCTTGCATTGTTTAGAATGGTGGACTCTAGTTCTCTCTATCTGTGGTATGCAGTTGACCTCTATTATTTCCAATTCTCAAATTTTATTATAACTCTAATAAACTACTTCAAATAAAATGATTTTGATTTAGTTAGAATTGTATTAAATTATTTTTTTTACTCTAATATATATTACTAAATTTATCTTTCTTAAGTGATGAGGTTGTCTTTATAATTGATGCTGTTTTGTATGAACCCCAACATTTTCTAATTTATCCTCTGACATCACTAATAGTTTATTTCATCCATTTGGTGAAAGTTATTATTCACTGTGATAATTAGTGTTTGTTAATATCAAATCACAGTAGTCGTTTTAAAAATGTAAAAAGTTTGGGATTTTATATTAAAACAATTTTTTTATATATACTATTTAAGGCTAGTAGTATTTTCATGGATTTTAATTGAAATCGTAAATGCTAATAGTGCACAAAATTGTTACATTGTCTTGTAATTCCAGCTGCCTACGAGTACAATCTTTTTGATAATACTATGGACAATATTGTTCTGTGATCATTCTTAGTACTAATATTTTAAAACATTTGTTTTGACTGAAAAGCAGTCTAATTCAGAACTATAAATGATAATACATTATCTTAATGTTTTTATAAGGTACAATTTTATAAAACGAAATGACAGCTAATATCCAATAATTATATAACAGCATTGCTAACACATAGGCTATTATGCTCTGGTATAATAATGATTGTGTGTTTCCATATAAGATTCAAAATACATTTTACATTCTGATATAAGTTTAATTCTAATATTATTTAATAAATTGATAGAATATTTAAAACAAAAAAATAAATTGCAAAAAGATTAAGAAAAAATCGATCTCAATTTTTATTCATATTTTGTCGTTTATATATGTAAAAGCTTATTTATATTTTGTAGTTTTACTCTGATTTTAAATCAAAGCATTATGACATTTTTCTTTAATCTGAATTTACTTTTTAATTGTTAATGAGATTTAATTCAGGGTCATAAACAAATGACCATTTAAAACAGTAGCAGATTCAAATTACAAGATGGAGATTTTACGCACAAGCCTTCTGGCATCCATTGATTACTCTAGCTTGCTGTGTGTGGCAATATGTATAGTGAGATTTTGCCTGTTTTAACAACAGTTATAAACAAGCATAAGAAATGGTGATCATGTGATGTTTATTGGCTTAAAACCAATCCAACCTAATAGGATAGTAGTGGCTATGGTTATTAAAGAACCAAAGACACCAAAATGTATAGGTACTGAACTGAGTTCAGACCTATATGACTATATAAGCTGATGGACTTTAATTGAAAATATTAAGATGTTTTAAATTTAAGACTCATAATAGTTTGTAGTAAAATGAAAATAAAAGGTGGTGGCTGGAGGGTTGCATTAGATCCTAAGATCTAGATGCAGTGCTCTCAGATCAAATTATTTCAACCATTTCACTATATAATTTGAATGCACAAATCTATTTATTGTAATAAAACTTAGTATTTAAGACATCAAAAGACCTCACAGAACTTCAGCTTATACAAGTCTTTACTGAGCAAATTCCATTTACTACACCTCAAATTTGTGAATGTAAGACATAGATCCAAATCTTCACTGACAAAGATCATAGGATAGAAACTAGTTTGAGATTTAGACAGGATAGCACTAAATAGCAATTTAATAATCACAAAAAACATTTATTATCTATTGTTTACTTAAGCATACAATAGATGGCACTATAAGAATAAAAAAATAATTTGCTCCAGTAAACCATTGCGTAAGGTGAAAGTCATAGGACTTTTTTTGCTTGCTTTTTATGCTAATTGTGGCAAAAAAAAAATGAAGATGCGTCAAGCGTTGGTGGCCTAGTGGTTAGCATAGCTGTCTTCCAAGCAGCTGACCTGGATTCACTTCCCAGTCAACGCATTTGACACATAAAAAAAAAAAATGAAGATGCTTATGACTGTTATAAAAATTGAGGATACCAAAATAAATATAATTACTAAACTGATATCACAAATTATTCAAGAAAATTGGTATGGATTAAAAAACTTTAAGATGTTTATAAATTTCAGCAGATAATTTGATAGTAAAAAAATGAAAGCATGTCAAAGTTACATGGGGTAGGTTAAATGAAACCAAAGTCAAATGAAAGTTTTTTTGGAACTAGTACTTCTAAAGAGAATATAAAATCAGATTCAATGAGAAAGTAAAGAGCAAACTTAATTGAAATAATCTGTCTAAAATATATATATAATTAGATAAAAATGGTTAAAAAAACAATAATGTTATAACTTTGAATAATTTTACGTTAAAATTCAGTTTATCAGTATAATTTTTTATTCCCCCCCCCCCATCCAACTTACATATTTAAAACATTAATTTAGTCTATAATTATTTTTTTAATGCATTTTCTTCACTTAAAGTTTTAAGATCTGACTCCAAGAATAGTGGCTACACCCACACACATTCACATATTTATATCATAATAATAAAATATACCACTGGCTTGATTTATAAAAATCTCGTTTTATTTCTTAGTCTTGTTTAAAATCTAAACACCTTTCTATTACCTTATAGAACAGGAATAATAAAATGGATTTGAATATAAAGGGGAAAATTTTAAAATACATGTAACAAGAATTCTCACTAAAAGCATACCAAGCTATTTAATAATGGTACATGTTTGTTAAATATATATATATTATATGTCAAATGTGTTGACTGTGAAGCGAACCCGGGCCAACTGCTTGGAAGGCAGCTATGCTAACCACTAGGCCACCATCGCTCGACAAAATATTTATTTTTAATAAACCAAATTAGTATATTTCATATAAAAATATTTCGTAAATTAAAAATATTGTGACATATATATTCCAGTATATATAACATTGAATGGTCCAATGGTGTCATCAATATTGGTGATGAAGTTGATCATAAAATAGGATCAGAACTACTAAATATGTTGGCATATTTGTATACCTGATGCAAACTGATAATGAGATATTTTGACATATTCCTGTTTAAGCATAATAAAATATTACATTCACCCAGGACAATATTGGTCAGTAGTTGGGTTATTATTAGAACCAGGCATCATCACCCATTTACATAATCTTATTGAAATAATATTGATGAAATGATTATATTTTCTTGACAATAGTTACTCTTATTTATTCACCTAGAGTGACAATAGAAATAATATTAGCTAGCATGAATCAGTTTAATGTTTTGAGGATAAGAATGTTTCTATACCTTCCAGCGCCATCTCCAAATTCCAATGATTAGTTTGCCTATCTTATCAATCCTTAAATACTGCTTCTCATATATTAAGTTAATCATAATCGAAAATAATGTAGAGCACTTTTAACTTCTCTTTGGTGTATCACATGACTTATGACGTATAATGATTTGTAAACGAATAATATATGTTCTGCAACCAGATTGGGAATAAATGAAAATCGGACATAACTACTGATCTTTAATTTTAAAATAACATTTCATTGAAGTAACAAATTATGAAAACGACAAAGAAATTTGAAGTAAAAGGCAAATCATGTTACATTTCTATATAAATACACAAATCATTTTTAAATGGCATTCGTAGCTCTAAATACGTGAATTATTCGTGCATTGCCTATTTGCATATATCCCCCCCCCCCCATTTTCTTCATAGATATATATAGATATTGCACAAAATTAATTGTTAATTATATACAAGAAATTTCTGATTTACTTTCTTAAAGTAAAAATTTATAATGCTTAGTATCTCATAAAAAAATTATATAATTAAAAAAATTATACAATCGTAAAAAGAAAAAATAATTAATAATGAAGTTTATAAATTAATTCTTTATACTGAAATATTTTAATTAATTATAATTATCAAAGATTTTAAATCATAATTTAAATCGAGCTTTTAACAATAATTTCATTATTCAGAAGCTCTCTATTGACTGTGCTATTTTCACTTTTTTTTATTTTCATTGGTCATGGAATAAAATATATATATACTTTTGACAATTCTCAGAATAACCCTCTATCTTACAAGATCAATCTTTCTAGTTTGAAAGTTTTTCTTCCAAATGTTGATAGCGTACTTTTATATTTACAGATGTCTTGAATTTTATCCATTATAGTTTTAATTTTCTTTATGACATATTTCCCCTGAATTTCGGTTTTCCACAACTCTTCTATTAGTTTCAAAAGGCTATGAACTATAAGTTTACAAAACAGTACTTAGTATCACATACATAGAATAGAGTAAAGAAAGACTATGAGGTTTTAAACAAAGAAATATATGTGATTTTACATTATATACTCTGTATATTTATCTCATACTAGAGATGGGGAAAATTACAAATCTATGTGTAACAGAAAAAATATAAAAAATCTTGAGAGCAGCTTAATATTTTCTGACTGCTGAATAGAATTTACATATTTCTATGTACATCATTGCATTAATGTCTTTTTTGCTTTTAATTATCTAACTAGTAGAAGAGCGACACATTTTATCTTGTAAGTAGACAATAGGCAAGCTATAATAAATTTTTAGGATTTCTATATCAGCAATTCTATTTTCCAATAGTAAATATGAAATTAACTAAGGTTTGCAATTAGCACATCATTTTATAATAAATATATATGGGGACAATAAAGTTTATAACAATTATTAAAACTATAATGATGACTTACAGTTTTTGAATTCCAGGGTAGCTTTTATTATTGGTTAATTTCTTTTTTTTCTTGCAGTTAATTTTGCTGGTTTTTATGGAAAAGTTATATAAAACAGGTAAAACTTTTCCATTACAGTAGCGTCACTCAGTACAAGCCAGAGTAATCAATGGATGCCCTATCTAGTGCCTGCTCATCCAATATCCCCAGACTATTTTCTAGCTTATGGCTTTCTGTGAGGATCTGAGTGGCATTACTGTAGGGGTGCCTGTTTTAATAACATTTATGAGCAAACATAAGAAATGGTGATCACGTGATGTTTAGTGGCTTAAAAGTTATATATTTAATGGCATCAAACATGGGTTGTTTCTCTCTCTCCCTCTCTCTGGCAATTAGTAACTAAATTTCACGTTTACCAGACTACTATAGAACTGCAATTAACTGATGTTATTTGTTGTCTCGTTATAGCTTTACTATCTTTCCACATGATAATTTGTGTTTACTGAATTTAAAAACAATGCTAAATGTTTTTATTTTTTTCGAAGACACGTTGAGTGGTTCAGTAAATGGTGTTGCAGGTTGTTTTTCAGTTGGCTTATAATGATTCATTTAATTAATAAATTAATCACAAAAGAAAATAATTTAATTGCATTTTTTTTCTACTATTGAACATTTTCATTTTAAATATCGAGTTTACTAAATTAAAGTTTAAGACTCAAAGCTATCTTTACATAAGTTAATCATTAAAAAAAAATTACAAACAAAAATCATTTTATAATATCCAATTTTCAATTTATTTATTAATTTCAACAATGTTTAAGTGCTAAAAATTATGTTTGAAACTTGTAAAAATTATACATGTGATGACGTTTTCGCACTGATGAGCTGCTCTCTATTTAAACCCAACATGGTTTCTTTTCCTTACTTTATATTAATACATTGTACAGGCTTAAACATGCATTTATATATGTAATATATGCGGGATTCGAACTCAGACTTTCACACGACCCACTCTACCTGATCACACACATGTTGAAAAGATAAATAATCACCAATATATGTATTTCATGCTAAACCAGCAATCATCAGTTGGTCTAGATTACTATCCTCACATATATATACAATCAGTGCTCAGCTTTATATCAAGATAGCCAATCCTCATACTTTAATGGACAGGCTTTAAACTATTCCAACTCACAACTCTTCAGCCTTCTATTTTATTGAAAATCTGATGATGGAACGTTCAAAGCATGTGTGTGATCAGGTGGGTCAGCAATATGAGATGGCACTGAGAATAGTGGGTCATGTAAAAGTCTGAGTTCGAATCCCGCATATATTACTTTATATCATAATAAATATGACATTTAATCGCGATTGCTTTATAATATTTTTATCACTCACTCAGCTTATTTATTTAAGCCCAATTTAATTCGAATTCTCAAATGTTTCCCAAATAATTCAGAACTTTTGAATTATCTGTTTAAATACTATAAAATATCTTTATATTCATGTATGTGATATAATTTCTCATATATGCAGAAACATTTAATTATCATACACATGTCAATGTTATAGTTTTCATCATTTGTATTATTATATAATATTAGCAATAATTTTTAATATGCGTACATATATAAAATCTTGTATTGATTTATTTATTTTTATTGCATAATTTTCTTACTTTAATTCCCTACTTTTTCTCTCTTGATTCAAATTGTATAACTTTAGTGATCAACATTTTCTATAACTATTACCTCATATATTACTATAGATGTTGTCAAGAATTGGTGGCCGAGTGGTTAGTATGGCTGCCTTACAAGCAGTTGTCCCGGGTTCGCTTACCGGCCGATGCTTTGACACATAATACTATAGATGTTATATATATATTTACACATATAATGATTCTGTATGGCTGTATTTAATAAGATAGATAGATATACCAATATTAATCTTTAAGTTTAAAGTTTATATCTGGGCTAAAAAATAATATATATTTCTAGTCTAATTAGTAATAATCATTAATGGATTTGTTTAAAATGGTAAATATCAAGTATGAAAATGCAAGAAATTCCTGACTTTTAGATCAAATTATATTAATTTGATATTAATAAATACTGAACACAAATGGTGAAAATATGAAAGGTTGTGATCTGGGTTGAATAAAGAATGCTGTTTCACCCAGAAATGCATCTTAGGGGTCTTTAATTTTTCCCACATGACATTTATTCAAATATTTCACATCTATGCAGTGGCATAGAAGTTTTAAGGATATATATTATAAGGAACATGAGCTTGAACTTTCAAGCTCCCTACATATATCCAATCAATCAAATGACCACATACATGTAAAAAAGATAAATGATCTCCAATATATATATTTAATGCTGAACCAGCACTCATCAGTTGGTCCAGACCACTATCTCCCACACATATATACAATCAGTGCACAGTTTATATTAAGATAGCAAATTTTTAAACTTTAATGGACAAGCTTTAATCTTCTACACTCTCCAACTCTTTAGCCTTTTATTTCATTAGCTAAGGAATTGAAGAATATAGAAGATTTAAAACTTTTAAAGTTTAAAGATTTGCTATCTTAATATAAACTGAGCACTGATTGTATTAATGTGTGGGAGATGGTGATCCTTTTCAACTGATGACTGCCAATTCAGTAAAAAATACACATATTGGAGATCATTTATCTTTTTCATGTGTATGTAATCATGGGTATCAGTTGTATAAGATGGACTGGATAGATGTAGAGAACTTGAATGTTCAAATTCAAGTCCCTTATAATTACATTAAGTATAGCATAGACAATATATATATATATATATATATATATATATATATATATTTAAATATTATATATATATGAAAAACAAAAAAGCAAGATAAACTTGCCAATGCTTGTAATTATGATCAACAGATGGCGTTTTACCAAAAGCACCATCAAAGCGTGTTTGTTTACATAAACGTCAGAGTAAGCATTCACTACCACTTTCGTTAGTTCCACCTTCAGATCATGATTTCAAGCTGATTTTGCTATCATCAGTGAAGGACAGGAAATAAGAAACTAGATCTAAACACTAAACTCTGAGTGTTTAAGAAACAATTTCTATTCAGCTTGCAAGCGTGAATTTTTTAGACACATAATGTCTTCAAAATCAGCATAGCAAGCCAGATAGCTATATGGGTCTGATATCAATTCAGTATCTCCACATAGTAGAAGCCTCTGCAATATATATCATTGCAAGAAAAACTTCAAAGGTACATTTATGAAAAACAAAAAAGCAAGATAAACTTGCCAACAGTTGTATTATGTGTCTAAAAAATTCACACTTGCAAGCTGAATAGAAATTGTTTCATAAACACTCAGAGTTTAGTGTTTAGATCTAGTTTCTTATTTCTTGTCCTTCACTGATGATAGCAAAATCAGCTTGAAACCATGATCTGAAGGTGGAACTAATGAAAGGTGTAGTGAATGCTTACTCTGACATTTATGTAAACAAACATGCTTTGATGGTGTTTTTAGTAAAACACCATTTGTTGATCATAAATACAAGCATTGGCAAGTTTATTTTGCTTTTTGTTTTTCATAAATGTACCTTTGAAGTTTTTCTTGCAATGATATATATTGCAGAGGCTTCTACTATGTGGAGATACTGAACTCTGATATCAGACCCATATAGCTATCTGGCTTGTTATGCTGATTTTGAAGACATTATGTGTCTAAAAAATTCATGCTTGCAAGCTGAATAGAAATTTTCATAAACACTCAGAGTTTAGTGTTCTAGATCTGGTTTCTTATTTCCTATCCTTCCCTGATGATAGCAAAATCAGCTTGAAATCATGATCTGAAGGTGGAACTAACGAAAGAGGTAGTGAATGCTTATTCTGACGTTATGTAAACAAACACACTTTTGACGGTGTTTTTGGTAAAATGCCATCTGTTGATCATATATATATATATATATATATAGTACAATGTTTAGGAGTAAACCTGGGATAATGGAAAATTATTATCATTATTTCTAAGTCAATGACTAGTCTAATTTAAATATACAAAAGAATATAAAATGAACGAGCATGAGAGAGTACAAAAATACTAACTATAAATTCACCAGCATTACTAACAAGTAATAATAATCATTCATCATCATGATTTATCAACAATAAAAATAAATCAATAGTCAATCTTGTGACGGGATTTGAAATGAGTCTACTATAAACCAGGCTCATCACTTAACCCTTGTCAAACTTAGGGCATCAACACAATATAATAATTTGGATGCAAATATTTAAAAAGTGGTGCTAATCCACAGAATATCTAACAATAAAAATAATAAATATTCTGGGTTACTAAAACATGCTGATCATCATCAATGCTCTAGCTACTTAGTACCACTAATGTACTGGTCAACTATAAACTTAATTTCTAAAGAAATAGTAAATAAAATGAAATGTAGTGCATGACCATTAAAGGATATCCCCTTTGCACTATCCAGCATCATCATGATTTGGATGTCCATAACACTAAATATAAACTCCTTTTATATAACAGACTATTATGCCGAATCCAGCTCAGTGAACAAAGCTTTATAACTGTTACTTTGAGTAAGAGATATAATACAACATATAATACTTTATATTTTAGAATTAAATAAATTCACTGGAATAATTTAAACAATGAAATATAATTTTATAAGTAGCAATTAAATTAAAAATGAAATTAAGGTCAGTAGACTATGCCTATAAATATAAATTAACATTCTGATTTTGATTAAAATACAAAAAAATTATTTATATTGTGATTTACAAATGCACCTATATATAAGCATTCAAATGGTCTGTATAATAATTTAAAAATTAATATGTTTGATGTTATAGACTGATAAAAATTCATAGTTTTTAATAATACATAAATGCACATGTATGTGGTATATAAAATATAGATAGAATGAATCAAAGCTATTAATTAATTCATTATTTCTAATGGTAAAAAAGTACTTATTTTTACCTACTAAAAATATATATTACTCTTTACAGTCCTTAAAGTTTTTTTTCTTTTTCCCAAGTTATTCTCAATTAATTGTAAACATCTTTAAAATATTCTAGCAAGTTCTTTTGTTCATATAGAAAGATTTTTGGAGTTTTCATTTTTAATAATTATACTGGAAACACTTCTTATTTTTAATTGTATAATTTAGACAAAAGTTATTTACTTTCAAATCTTATAATTTAAAGATGTTAACTACAAATGTATTTAAAATAATGTCATTTTTCAATAAAATTATTCACCAAAATCTATTTATGAAGTAGGTCTGCTATGCACACACTCCCTATATATATGACAGTAATTTTGTCTGTCCTTTTCTGCCTATAGGTAAGCAGCATATGACGTAGCATGGTAATACTGAAATCTTTTGGTAAGTTTTGCCCATTATAATCATGTCCATAGTAGAGTAATATAATATCCCATTGACATTTTGGGGGAGGTATAAATCAAGTCACTGATGAAATTCAATCATTTCCATTTAGTCTCTATCATTTGATGGACTCTCCAAGCAAGCCAGCCATCTAATGCACATTATGGAGTTATGGAACACAAAAAACAGGCCCTTTATTTCCATGTGAATCCAAACCTCTTCATCATTGTACCTAGTAAGTAGCAGCTTATACTTTGCATCTTCAGTTATATCTTCATAGTAGCAATAATTTTGTTGTCATAATCTAGAAAAAATTATAATCGGTCATCTAATATTTTTTTCCAATCTTTTTATAGATCAGGGTAGAATTTAAAAAATATAGTAACTAAAAATAAGTTTTCTTATCTTGATTGAAAAAAGTTAATAACTCCCTTTTTCAAATCACTTTAATCCTTTCAAAAACAACTTTGTAGGATTTTTATCAAAAATATGTTATACAAGTTTTTAATTAAAAAACTGAATCTAATCAAAATAGATAGTGGAATTTTATAATTACCAGTAATATAAAAACATGCTTGTTTTAATTTCAGAATTAGAATTTATCAAATATTAATTAGACCCTTTTAAATGTTTAATTTATAATTTTTTTTTTAATTCAAAATTATTTTAACCCTTAACTGTTACTCCAGTGTAATATAGAAAATATCTACAAAAACTTTTTGTGTATGTTTATTTCTACTTTTCCTTCTTAACTTTCTCTCTCTCTCCTCTCTCATATATATATATATATATATTATATATATATATATATATATATATATATATATATATATATATATGTATATTACTATGATAGTTGCATGCCATGAGATCACATCAACTGTCTTATGCCCTTCATCATGGGGAAAAGATAAATAAAACACCCATTTAACATTATTTTAACATAATATACATGTATAATCAAAACAAAGCTCACAACTCCAACTATGTACTCATCAAGTTTTTTAAAGATTTGCTAGGCATCTAACAGCTAACAGAATAAATAGTCATCTGCAATTCTGAGAAAGATAAACGAATTCAGCCACTGGATTGTAGTATATTATGCAGCATGAATGCTAAAAGGGTTATCTCAATTTTAGATATTATAAGCTACCACAACCCCAAATAAAAATAATGCAAAAAGTCTTCATAAAGTCTTGCTATTTTGAGTCTTAGGGGCTATGAAATATAGAACTATACCTTGCTTCTTTTCTTGGATATTAGATACTGGAGAACATGGCAGGATTACATTAACTAAACCATGATAAACAATAGGAAATCAGAAAGTGGTTGGGAGCAATGCCTGAGACAGAACACTTTCTTGGAGTTGCATGGGAAAACATTGTGGTATCCTCAAGCCAATTGTGTGACAAAATCCTCCATCCATCATCAAAACTGAAAGTGACAGCTAAACAAACTCCAACATTCAAAAATCCAACCCAATCTCCAAAATCACTGATTTTCTATTTAACTCTAACATGAACTCCATAAATATACTATTAAACTTACAATTTTATAATTTATAATTATCAATACTTTTGTCACATATTTCAGAGTAATATTTTATGTTACTTTTGCATAAAATGCACCTTTTTTCCAGATGTTTTATTTGGAGATCAAATTGGGTGGCAATTTTGTAGTAATGTTCACCAATACTTAGATTATCATTGGGCCCATAGTTGTAGCCATTTGTAACAGTGCACAGAATTGGGATGATGGAAAATCATCATCATTAACCCCGAAGTTAAAGACTCAAATTTACAACATACAAATAATATAATGACTGAATATATAACTGTCCCCATATATATAATTTTTCTAATTTTCAACAACTAAAAAAATAGTATATTAAATGAAATATATATATATATATATAATTTTATACTGCAATATACAACTAATAAAATTTATATATAAAATTAACTTTATATAAAAACTGACCAGATGAAAAAAGCATGTAATATAAATAAATTTTACACAATAAAAAAATCAAGCAGCATTTAATTCCATGTATTTTGTAATTAATCTCTAATGTGCACACATGGGTCTGTGCATTCTCTTCACTTCCTCAGGGGTGAATGGTAGTGGTCATTGGGGGACCTTGGTTTATTGGTGCAGGTTGTTGCCAATCATTGTTGCTACCCGGAAAACCTGCAAGGAGTGGCATAGGGCCAAAGTTTCCATTACCATTTTTGCTCTGATGGGCTGCTGCACCCCTGGATAGATTGGCTTGGAGCAGTAGGGATTATTGGTTCTCATTACCATAGTTGGCAGTCCAACTTGGGCCAGGTGGACCGAATGTGGTACCTGTCCATTTGGACTTTTGAACTGGGAAATAGAGGTACCTGGAATGGGCTTGACATGACTGGCTGCAGGTCAAGGATTTAATGTTTAATGGCCCTGGTGCCTTGGACCCCATTGCCTGTTCTGGTGGTTGGCACAATGCTGCAGGTCTGCCTATTTCATCTGAAGCATTTGGGTCTTTGCTTTTGGGGCCCAGAGATGGGAATCATTGGGTGAAGGATGATTTCTAGTGGTTGGATCATGTAGTCACATGTCAGTACACATTGAACATTATTATAAAGTAACCCTCTTCTTATGGATATAATTGTTATTGAGGGTATGTACCCTTTGCAAACATGGTTAATAATTGTTTTACCTTTGTAACATTGAATGCTTTGTAATCATCAATGGATAAGTAGGTCTGAAATTTTTTGTAATCTTTTAACTATTGTAAAAGATTACTTTTGAAACTATAAAATATATTTTAAAATATTATGTTTATTTAATTAAATTTATACTTCAAAACAAAATATTATACAATACTCTCTGATTACGTTTTTAACTTCTACATTAGAAGTAGTTATCATCTCTTCTTATTCTTCTTTAGATCTACTTATTAATTAATTCGAATAATTTAAAGGATATTTGAGTGATAATGTATAATGTCTATTAATATTCAATCTTCTTATTAGATGGCTCCTAAAATAGAGAAATTTTAGAATGAATTATTGTTTCTAATACAAATATATACTTTTACCTTTATAAGATTATGAAAACCAAAAATGTTTAATTTCAAGCCCATTCCGGCATTGTTTTTATTAACTAATTATTTGACAGGTGTTATGCAAACGAAGATTTTGAAATTAAAAGATATGAATCAATATATTATTTCTAAATCTTTTTACATATGCCAATGTTAGAAGTACTTACTTTTAAAATATTAATGACAAGGCATGTTTTGAAAATCAAATTACAAAACAAAGGTTATTGATTGTAGAGATTCTGGTATAAAACGCCTTTTTATTTTAATGCATACATCATGGGTTGTTTTTTATTTTATTACTGTTTATTTATTTATATTATAGAATAACTTTCAAGTAAATAGATTCTTTATATATGTATACATTATTTACAAGGCATTTTTCTCTTTTGCAACGTTTTCTAAAGATTTTAGTTATAATCTATTGCTACTCCTCACTTTATTTATTACAGGAGATTATGGAATTTGTTTGTGATACTTCAAATAGTTACTTTTTAAAAAGTTTACATTATATTTTAAGTTTTCCTTCTTGTTTTGTTTTTTGTTTTCTAATAAACAACTAACTTGGATAGTTATTGGTTTATTTACTAATTAATCATGCATTCCATATAATCTATCATGATTAATGTTATGCTTTTTAATATGCTAGCTTGGTTCTGGTTTAATTTTGGACCTGCGTCTTAAATGAATCTTTTTCTTTTTAATCAGATGTTAAATTTATTTATAAAATAATTCTAGTGGTTTTAATTTTCGCAGCAATGTTTTTATCAATTTTTTTTTTTTTTTAAGAGTTATTTTGCTTTATATGATAATTCATGTTTGCATATTATTGCACTGCCAAAATATTTTTTGAAATCAATGTTTGCACACACACATACACAACACACAAGAGTGAAATTTCCATGATGATTTTAGGTATTATTATATTTAATGATATTCAAATATGCTAAAATAATGAAAAATATCTTTATATTTACATGATAATATAAGCAAAGTTTAAGGGTTTATTGAACCAACTTCCTTTAGCTCAAAGAGATTGTATTTAAAATTCTGTTTACTTTTAATTTGAAATTACATAAATATAAGAATATTGTTACAGTAATATTCATAATAATTACGTCATAACATACGAAATATTGATACTGATATTACTACATTTATTGCAGTCATGAATTCACACTTATATAAATTCAAACTGTAATCAATAATAAAAGTTTTTTTGCTGAAAAGTGAAAAGTGTAAGATTTTTGAAATTCAATATTATAAATTCAAATTAGAAATGATTTTAAAAATTTTCTACTAATTTTGCTATTAATCTATATTAATAGTAATAGTAACAAGTCAGATGTCTAAAAGTTTCAGATCTTCTTCTAACAATTATCTTTTAGATAAATGCTTTGCTTGAGTTGGTTTTTTAGTTCTAATGTCCCAACTCCTCACTGAAGAGACCCATAGGTCGAAACCGGTCTGGGAATGGGGACCATTCAAGATAAAAATGATTTGAATGCCTTCTCTTGTAGGAAAATATTTATAGATGACTTTCCCTCTTGCTATCTACAATGTAGAATATTTGTTTAAGATATTGTAACGACAACTATCAATAAAAGTTTTTTAATAAGAATTCTTAAGGTCTGCTGATTACATATACTTTTTATAACTATTATTATATCATCAGAACTACCTATCACTGAATTAAAGATATGTCAAACCATTATTGATTAGTTTAGGAAGTGAGTTTCAGATATTCTTATCTGATTCTAATTCAACTATCTATCATGAATCAGTTAAACATATTAGCTAAAAAAAGTTTCACTATCTATCCCTGATAGTATTATAGTATTAAAATTTCTGTTTTTAAAACAAGTTAATACTTTTATCAGTGACCAGAGAATATTTATATAGATTGAAATTATGCTGAAAGTAGTTTACACACACAAAAGAAGGCCAATAATATAACAGACTAGCAGAAATTCATAAGAGACCATATGAACCAAGAGTAGCAATGAAGCACTTCATAAATGGATTACAATGATTAAATATTTCTAGTCAGCAACCAAAACTGTTGCAAAAAAAAAAACTCCACCAGAAGTTAGCCAAAAACATAAAAAATATAAGCCATTAAGAAATCTTAATCATGGACTTATTATCAGTTTTAAAATCTTGATTGATGGCCGTGTTTGCCCAACTAGAAAAAAAATAATGGAGTCAAAAAATTTCCAAGATATCCTATAATTAAGTTTAACATCTCTAAATATTTAAATACAATTAATAGCACTGTTTTTAAATATAAAAGAAATGAAGGTTAAGGTAAATTTTCAAAGTGCCAGTCACACAAATTCAGTTCATTTTAGTTCTGTGTAGTTTGTCATAATGGTAGAGAATTCCAGTTGATATCCAGAGATCCCAGGATCAGTTCTGCTGCTTGATCATCTTATAAACTCTCGAGTAATAAAGCCATATGCTTATGTTTTTTATTTCAGTCTACACCTTGCTACATGATAAAAAATTGAAACATTTTTTGAAGGATATATTTCCATCAAACACACTCTTTAGCTGCCTTTGAAAAGAGTGCTTATCTTAAACATGTGTCCAGAAGAGATTGTTTCAGGGTTTTTTTTATTGTGTGAAATGTACAGAATAATATTAAAATTGCAGCAGACAGATATTTGAAGAATTAACTCTACTTCAGTTTATTTCATCTCTAAATATTGTAACTATATAAATAGGCAAAACTCTCCATACAGTAGTGCCACTCAGTGCAAGCCAGAGTAACCAATGGATTCCAGAAGACTTGTGCATAAAATCCCTATTTAGTGCCTACTCATCCAATATCCTCAGACTAGTTTCTGACTTTTGGCCTTCATCAGTGAGAAGCCTTGGATATTGTGATGTTTAGTGGTTTAAGTATATAAAATGTAGTTAATATTTAAAATGGATGTATTTCAATTCTTCTTAGATTAAATTTAATAAAAACTATTGTTAAAATTGGTGGGTGGGGGTCTTAATAATCTCATTTTAGTGATGACATCTGTTTTTGTAGTTATTATAATGTGAGTACGCACGGACCTATGATATGAGGGCTTTACAATAGG
>JAQFVV010014179.1:0-46817 GCA_028023455.1 Epiperipatus broadwayi
TTTGGCTTTTCTGTTGGCGATTCCCTTTTACGAATCTGCTGTGTTATTTACGTCCGGGGTTTACATAATGTTTTGTGAAAATAATTTCAAACACATATACACGTACGCTTTTATTTGTTTCATACGTGGATTCAGATTGAACCCGAGTAATAGGCGCCAGGAGAACCTTTACAAGCTCGCCACGCACGTGCACACGCTCACTCAACTATATCACAGAACATGCCCAAGCATCACTCCAGCGGACGTCAAGAAGCGAACACAGCAACACTATTTCCGAACTAGATCGCACATTACCGTTAAAACAATATTGAAACACCTTTATCACTGTTGGGCCCGCCCTATATCCCCCAGAATAAATTAACCATAACTTAACATTAACATAAGAATTGTATGACAAATATAAACGCTATAAATATACTTAAATCTTAACTAAAATATTAAATGTACCCGTTCAACTTATACAACATAGATCACTCTCGCACTCATTCAACATTATTGAAATAAATTTGAAATTCCAAGCGATCAATAAAAGAAGTATTAATTAAATGAATGATTTATTTAGAAAAAACTGGGTAAATAAAATTATCATGCAGATATATGATTTAGTAAGTCTAGATAACATAATTACGGAATTAGGTATGAATTTGCACAGATATTTGCTGAATCTTAATTGTACATATGATTCTGGTTGAGTTCTTTAGTGATTCAATTTGGTCATTAGTAATTTTATCATTTTACACTTAATGTTTGTAAATCGTTCTCCACTTTAAAGTTATTTTAGCTGGTGCATGAATGTGTGAGCAAATGTTAAAATATAACTACCTGTGGAACGAGAAGACTGTAATGGGATCCTGAGCGATGTTTTCTTTAATTCAGCATGCCGGCTTTTGGTGAGGCTTCCAGGGCGTGTGTGGTCCTTGAGTTCATTTTCTCCGAGGTTGAGAGCATTCTAGGATCGATCAGCGGTGCCAGGTGCGAAGGTTCGGCGGCCAAGCCGCGAATTTTGGATTCAGCAACGCATTTCGTCTACGGTATCACACAAAGTTTAGGTTAAGAAGTCCAAGTACTTAATCAGAAGCTCTGCCAAAAAATTAATTAATACTCTCCGCTAAAATTCAAATTAATTTCGCCTTCCACAACTCTTAATCAATAATTAATAATTGTAATTAATGTCTCTCTCCAGTTCTGTCTTGCCTTTTTCTTCTCTTCTTTCCTGCCACGACACCTTGAATTTTTCCTCCAATCTCTGTCATGCACTCATGAGTCATCAGTTCTTATTTGCTAATTAAGGGTCCTCTTTATTCAATGGTTTCTGGGACATTTGCACCACGTTGGAATTTAATTTAGTTTTACCATCTTTTTTTAAGTATTGTTTTAGCTGGAGCCAGAAGTCTAAGTAGTACAATAGCAGTGTACACTTTTTATCACCTCTGTTTCTAAATTTGGATTGTTATCTAGACTTTACCAACATACATCCTGCTTATTGTTTCAAATTCTCTAAATTTTAATCTACTAATTGCCCCCCCATTCAAAATATCTTAGATCGCTTGGAATCTTTTAACCTATTGCAGATTAATTAATTTACTTATCTTTTTTCTTTCTTTTTTTGTTTAAAAATGATTTAATAAAAAATTTCTAATTTGTTCTCGATCATTCTTTTTTTTAAAACGAAATAACAAAAAAAACAAACTTACAAATAATGATTATAATAAATTTAATTCCTTAAACAAAAATAAAAACTCTTTTAATTTTAGTTCAATAAATCTGACAGGTACTCATATATAGCTGCGATCTGCTTTAGAAACGGCTGTTTCTCGTTTATTCTTAAAACAAGATCGTTTTTTAAAAGTTTTGGTACCTGTCATTTATTTCGTCATTAATATATATCTTTAGCTTTCCTAGGTTCAAACCCTATGTAACGCTATTCCGTTACATATCTCCCCGCCTGGTGTAGAGTAAAATCCGAGGATTGCGGATTTTAGCTCTGATAAGGAGCCAAGTTATTCGGCCCTCTTCAGTGCCCGCGCATTAAATGTCCCCTTTCCTTGCACATCGTCCAGTGACTCGACCCACGTCCTCTTCTCCTTTTGTATGATTCGGGCCCCCAGTATGGTGGCTCTCCAGGCTGTTTGTTCGCGACTCCCCCTTCCCCTTAAAATTGAATCAGGTGCTCTGTGGTCAGACTTCTCTTTAAACAATTGTGAACGGAAAAAAAACTTGAACTCGACTTTAACTATTAGGCTTATACCTATACGGACATCTAGGGTATGCCACGATTGACGTCAACGGCCAATGGGTTCCGTGCATCCCTGACAGGAGGCATGGGGATGGACCTTTCCGAAGTCCCCTATGCAGAATACGCTCAATCTCTAACTAAGATTTTGGAAAGTCTGATCCGCCCAGCAATAACGAAGTTGTGGGAAGTGAGTCGATAAGAACTCTCAAAATGGGTTGCACGATTTTCCGCCATTAAGTTGGGCCAGCGTCCTGTGCCAGCCTTCTCCGGGTCCTGCAAGGTACTCCCCAACCAATTCACCAACATTCTCTGGAGGGTCGGCACTCTATCCCCTCTTGCAGTATTCACTCATTACCCCCCCCTTGTTTTTTTTTTTTCCCCTTTTTTTTTCTTAGGCTCTACACACTACAGGCTGCTTCGCGGTCGGTTGGCTTGTTTGTTTCAGATGTTACACCCTAGGCTTTATTTTAGTCATTCCCCCCCTCTTTCTTACTACCTTATTAATTAATTCCATTTCCAATATCATTTCATATCACGGGTCATTTCCATTTTGTGGCATCTATTTCCCAGGTGAGTTCCTTTTCAACGTCTATCTTTGTGATGTCCAGGGTCGTCAATTTACTTTCCTCCATCCTTTCAATTAGTATCGGTCCGGTGGGACTCGTTTTCTGAGTTGTTCATTCCCAGCCCTCTCTATTTGCACTCCTATCCCTTCTTGTTCAAATTTTGCTACCATTTCCCCCATCTCATGGATCCCTTTATGATCTCTTCCCAGCATCATGTGTCTGAGGGTGGTTGGCATATTGTGCCTTATTATTGAAATGATCTGCATCTCCGCCCATACCCGACTTGTGTCCTGCTGCGACCTCTGCTTTCCCCATCTCTTCTCCATCTCTTCCATCCGACTACTCAGATCCCCATGTCCCTGGTCTGCTTCCACCCTTTGGATTCTCTGTCCCCACTCTCCCAGTTCCTCTCGGATTTCATCCTGGCGCTGTCTTATTTCGTGACACGCCTCTTCGGTCTGCCTTATTGCTTCCTTCACCCCCTCTTGGTGCTTACTTCCCCTCTCTATATCATCAGTTAGGATCTCTACCCTTTCCTTTAAATCGTTCAGGTCTGACTTCGTCCTATCCATCTCCATCCCATTCTGATCTGTCTCTCCCCCAACTTTGGTTAAACGACTATCTTCCCCTTTGCCCTCCTCTGACTTCACCTCCTTTCCCCGGAGCAATTGCCTTGTTTCCTCTTTCCACTCTTCCCTATCTCTCCTACGCTCTTCTCTATCCGCCCTCATTTCGGCCATCATTTGAGTCATCATCCTTATCAATATTTTGAGGTCCCCTTCGCTCTCCGTATTCTGTTTCTTAAATTGTATGGGACTCTCCCCCGTCTGTTCCCACATGCTTTCGTCTTGGGTTTCTTCCATCGTTATTTACTTGTTTTGTGATGTGATTATACTAATCCACGGCTCGTCACCTACTACTCCGCTGGTCCCACTGACTGTCTTGTCCTATTTTCAGATGGTCCTTGCTCTTAAAATTCCCACTGTAAGCCCTCAAGTTTGGTTT
This sequence comes from Epiperipatus broadwayi, assembly GCA_028023455.1. Classification (NCBI taxonomy): domain Eukaryota; kingdom Metazoa; phylum Onychophora; class Udeonychophora; order Euonychophora; family Peripatidae; genus Epiperipatus; species Epiperipatus broadwayi. The sequence goes on from JAQFVV010014179.1 coordinate 3,808, forward strand.
CTATCGCTCAGATATCCCAGGTCCCACTATTCCCCTTTATTTATACTCAGTAGCTATCGGTTATATCTATATACTGTTACACGCGTCATTATATATGTAGACACTCTATACTTTACTTATCTTTTATTTTATTTTCCTTTGGTGGTTATTTATATATATGTGTTGTTTACGCTCAACAGTACAGTTCGTTCCTTTGCGCAATATATGTGTTGTTTACGCTCAACAGTACAGTTCGTTCCTTTGCGCAAGAATATAATAATATTACAATGCGTCTTTTAACGATGTATATTTTTTTCGATTAAAATTATTTGCGGTTAACTTACTAGTATAGAAATTAATTTATGAATTGCTTCCTTTTACTATCTGATATTTCTTCCACGGAATCCCGCTATCCCACAGCTTTCTACAAATATCAGATATATTCGGATGTTTGATTATTTTAATAATTATAAAAGAACTAAATCCCCTTCCCACTCTCTCAAGCAATGTTTAATAATTTGACTTTTAGTGATTATAAAATTTCCCCCCCGCTTTCATCGATAATTCATTCTGTAATTTCGAGCGCCCTCTCTTCCTTTTTTTTTTTTTTTTTAAAAAAAATGTCCTCCGACCGCCTTATTTAGGCCGCTAAACGTATTTCCTTCTCAGGGTCTCTTTATTTAAATTGACTTTCGTTATTAGAAACGTCAGTTATATTCACGTCGGTTCTGCCCTTTGAAACAACAGTTTCGCCCCATGTTGGGCACCAAATGTAACCCGGTAACCCACTGCTGCTACTGCAGACACTATTCTCCTTTTGGCTTTTCTGTTGGCGATTCCCTTTTACGAATCTGCTGTGTTATTTCGTCCGGGGTTTACATAATGTTTTGTGAAAATAATTTCAAACACATATACACGTACGCTTTTATTTGTTTCATACGTGGATTCAGATTGAACCCGAGTAATAGGCGCCAGGAGAACCTTTACAAGCTCGCCACGCACGTGCACACGCTCACTCAACTATATCACAGAACATGCCCAAGCATCACTCCAGCGGACAGCAAGAAACGAACACAGCAACACTATCTCCGAACTAGATCGCACATTACCGTTAAAACAATATTGAAACACCTTTATCACTGTTGGGCCCGCCCTATATCCCCCAGAATAAATTAATCATAACTTAACATTAACATAAGAATTGTATGACAAATATAAACGCTATAAATATACTTAAATCTTAACTAAAATATTAAATGTACCCGTTCAAATTATACAACATAGATCACTCTCGCACTCATTCAACATTATTGAAATAAATTTGAAATTCCAAGTGATCAATAAAAGAAGTATTAATTAAATGAATGATTTATTTAGAAAAAACTGGGTAAATAAAATTATCATGCAGATATATGATTTAGTAAGTCTAGATAACATAATTACGGAATTAGGTATGAATTTGCACAGATATTTGCTGAATCTTAATTGTACATATGATTCTGGTTGAGTTCTTTAGTGATTCAATTTGGTCATTAGTAATTTTATCATTTTACACTTAATGTTTGTAAATCGTTCTCCACTTTAAAGTTATTTTAGCTGGTGCATGAATGTGTGAGCAAATGTTAAAATATAACTACCTGTGGAACGAGAAGACTGTAATGGGATCCTGAGCGATGTTTTCTTTAATTCAGCATGCCGGCTTTTGGTGAGGCTTCCAGGGCGTGTGTGGTCCTTGAGTTCATTTTCTCCGAGGTTGAGAGCATTCTAGGATCGATCAGCGGTGCCAGGTGCGAAGGTTCGGCGGCCAAGCCGTGAATTTTGGATTCAGCAACGCATTTCGTCTACGGTATCACACAAAGTTTAGGTTAAGAAGTCCAAGTACTTAATCAGAAGCTCTGCCAAAAAAATTAAATAATACTCTCCGCTAAAATTCAAATTAATTTCGCCTTCCACAACTCTTAATCAATAATTAATAATTGTAATTAATGTCTCTCTCCAGTTCTGTCTTGCCTTTTTCTTCTCTTCTTTCCCGCCACGACACCTTGAATTTTTCCTCCAATCTCTGTCATGCACTCATGAGTCATCAGTTCTTATTTGCTAATTAAGGGTCCTCTTTATTCAATGGTTTCTGGGACATTTGCACCACGTTGGAATTTAATTTAGTTTTACCATCTTTTTTTAAGTATTGTTTTAGCTGGAGCCAGAAGTCTAAGTAGTACAATAGCAGTGTACACTTTTTATCACCTCTGTTTCTAAATTTGGATTGTTATCTAGACTTTACCAACATACATCCTGCTTATTGTTTCAAATTCTCTAAATTTTAATCTACTAATTGCCCCCCCATTCAAAATATCTTAGATCGCTTGGAATCTTTTAACCTATTGCAGATTAATTAATTTACTTATCTTTTTTCTTTCTTTTTTGTTTAAAAATGATTTAATAAAAAATTTCTAATTTGTTCTCGATCATTCTTTTTTTTAAAACGAAATAACAAAAAAAACAAACTTACAAATAATGATTATAATAAATTTAATTCCTTAAACAAAAATAAAAACTCTTTTAATTTTAGTTCAATAAATCTGACAGGTACTCATATATAGCTGCGATCTGTTTTAGAAATGGCTGTTTCTCGTTTATTCTTAAAACAAGATCGTTTTTTAAAAGTTTTGGTACCTGTCATTTATTTCGTCATTAATATATATCTTTAGCTTTCCTAGGTTCAAACCCTATGTAACGCTATTCCGTTACAGTATGTAATGGTTATTTCTTTTTTTAGTAATAATTATTATTCATGTTAAATTTCCACAGCTATTAAATGCTGATTTTTGTATTTATACTTATCAGGTTACTGAAATATATTCTAAAGGAGTCTCTCTTAGTTACAAACAAGTCATTTCTCAATAGATTGAATCCTAATTGATTGTCTGACAATACTCTTATTATTTTCCAATTCATTAAACAGAAGCATTGACATTTTTTATTTTGCAGAATATAAATTAGTTAAATATAAACTTTCATAAACAATATAGATATTTAGAGGCAGAAGTTCAACAAATTACTATTGTCAATGGGTTAAAACTGCAAAGGCTATAGTCATTTGCTGATCATATTCACCTTATATATTTTTGTTGGGTTGAAAATAATAAGTAGAACTGAAATGTGAGATCATAATTCTATTAAATGTATAGACTGACATTATTTTATAAGATAGTATTATTTCAAACAAATGTAGAATTTTGGTACAAAATGTCGGGTGACTGCTTTTAATGATCAGACTTTGTTGGCCACTCACCGAAATTTGAATAACTGTATCTAGTATACTAAAGTTTAATATATACCATTTACACCTTTCTTAAACACTTTATCAATACTTTTATTTATATCAAACTAACAGTTTCGACTAGAACAAGAGCTCTGATGATGACCTGCAGGACAGTCGAAACTGTTAGTTTGATATAAAAGTATTGATATAGTATTTAAGAAAGATGTAAATGGTACGATATGTCAAAGTAGAAATCAATACATAGGAAAAGAAGTAGAAAATTATATTACTTCCATAATAAAGTTTAAAGAATGCTTTGTAATATTAAAAATGGAAAAGCTGCAGGTTCTGATGAAAATACCTAGGAACATTTAAAAGTGTAGTGATACTATATTAGCTTCAAAACTATTGCAATTTTTTAGATATTTATGTTACCAAGAAGTTATTCCATCTGATCTTTAGATATTTTTATTTCCAGTTTATAAAAATAAAGAAGATAAAACAATCTGAAGCAAATATTGTGATTATCATTGCTATCCACTATAGAAAAAATATTTTTAAGGATTTTGTTGTAGTCAGAGATAAATGTTTATCAAATACTTGATGTCATTTTAGAGAATAAAGAAGCATTGTAGACATAATTTTTGTTGCCAAGAAACATTTTAAGAACAAAGTTATGATTAGTATATTGCTTTTATTGATTTGGTCATGGGTTACTGAACACGATTTGAGGGGTTTTGGAAATTAATTTGTTTTCATTGAAAGTTTTTCGAACTATACAGCATCTAAATGTAAGGAAGAACTTTGTTTTATTATTTTTACTATAATAGTTTTTGGAACAGTTGAGGCACATTCATGAAGCAGGCATCATGATACAAAGTAGATTTCTTCTTTTAGATTTAATATACACTGATTATTGTATTCAACAGAAAACTTGTACTGTCTTCTATAAAATTTAATAATTAATGTTTTAAAAAACCCAAGTTCTTTATTAGCCATTGACAGAAGAATAATGTTTAGTATTTTTAACTTGGAGAGTGATCAGTTTGAAAATGTGAATAAGTTTAAATATCACGATATCTTCTTATGTAGGAAAGCAGACTTGAATATTAAAGTACAACATACACTCCAGTATTCATCTGCATTTAAGAAATTAAGAGATAAGTATTTCATCAACACATACAATTACTGCATTTAAATTAGTAGTTATATATAGGACTTTTTTGCCCTTTTTATTGTATCATTTTAAAAATATGATAGCAATTTATAAGATCAGTCAGAATGTTTTTCAGTTATTGAAAGTATATATTTACTTGATTGGATATATGTAGCAAAGAAATGGTAGGACAGTTTTTCAGAAAAATATTTTATGATGAACTTAAACATGGTTTTCATAAAGAAAATGGATGTTATTTACATTCTAAGGATTCTAATCAAAATTATTCTAAAAAAAAAAAAATGCAGCAAAGATTGCTTTTATTGAGAAGATATGGCTGAGGATAGAATTCATTGGAGGACTAAGCAGATAGTGGTTGAGGATAAAATAGAATGAAGAGCTAGGCATGGAAATTTTGTTTGGTGCCAAAGATTATTACAAGCTGTCAAATAATTTACTGGATCAGCATGTGATATATATATTGATCACAAAATCTATTTTAACTTTATTTTTGTTATATATATAATAAATAAAATGTCCGTTAATTAAAAACAAAATTGTAATTATAATTGAAATAATAAATTTAACCAATCCAACACTCTATTTCCACTAAAGGTCTCTAAATAATCAACACTTTATTAAATATTATTTTTAAAGGCATTTTACTATTAAATAAACTATAAATAAAACTTTAACATATTTAATAATAAGCTGTAACTGGAAAACATCTATATAAATTTATTTAGTATAACTGTTTTAAAACAATAGATCCTAAGTTAATATTTACATCAGTTTAGATTGTTCAATTAAAATTCTATGCATCTACCAACAATGTAAATAATATTTTTTTAATGATTGTTAATAAACATATTTAAATAATTGTTTTATTGACATTAGGAACATTTAATTAATACATATATAACTCAATTAGAACAATGTTAACTAAAAACAAGCTTAGTTTAATTTGAGGAAAAAACGTTTTTTTAATTTTTTTATTTTTAGTTATATATTTAACCCTTAGTGAGCTTATATATATATATGATTATAATATATATTGTTATTTTTAGAATCACAGTGACAATATTGTTTTATGACTGATTATAATGATGCTTATTCATTATGGTTTGCCAAAACTTTGAAATTCAACTTACATTGGTATTTTTTGTTTAGAACTTTATTACTAATATAATATTGTCTGATGTTTAGAGTTTTACATATATATAAAATGACACTTATATTTATATATTTAAGGGACATTTGTTTTTATATTTACCACCAATTTATAAGACTAGTTTTTCCTATTCTGAATTGATTTCAAATTTCAACAATCCTAATTACTATTTTTATTAAATTATACATTATTGTCCATTATCATACAATCAAATAAAATGTATTCATTTTTAAAATAATTTGTATCTCTTTTTTTTTTTTTTTTTGAATATTTGTTAAACAAGAAAGAACATAAACATTTTTGTCTCACATTTTACTCATGTTTAGTTTCTCTGTAATTTATTAATTTTATATATTCCTTGCTTATTCTTAAACAGTATTGTCATGCCTTTTCTATGGGTTTTTGCATCCAGGTGCAAAATTATATTGTCACTCTTCCAAAAGAAAGTCATAATAATAATAAATTGAAATTTTTATATTGCATATAAAAATTTATTCTAAAATAGCAATGTGTATAATATATATCCATGTTATAATGTATAAAAAATAGTGATAACATATACTCTCTACATTCTTCCAGCTTTTGTAATAGAAAAATCATTAATTATATCATCTAGATCTAAATTATTACAGATTTTATTTTTTATACTTGTTGTAGCTAAATTCTTTAGTCTTCCTTGGGATGTGTTAGATTGTAAGTGATTTTTTTGTAATGTAAATGACACTTTTTTTTTTTTTAGTTTCAAATTTAATTGCAATATGAGTTTGAATTGAGATTGTTTTTATGTGATTTGATTTAATTCTAGGATAAGAAAAATTAATGAATCATTTGCTAGATGACTTTCCACAGCAATTTTATAGTGTAAATTTCTGATGGTTGTTAATTAGACTGTAATATTGATTGCATGTATATATAGAGATGGTGGAATACGCCAAAGTTGGCTATAGCAAAGGATATTAATCTTCAATTTTATATAGGCATTTTTTAAAATTTTGTAGTTTTATTCTAGTGGATTGTTTTATATATATATATATATATGTATATATATATTAATAAAAGTGCTGATGAAACAGCTTGAAATACCATATAGTTGTCTGCTTTGAAAACAGCATGTATTCATCATCATAGACCTAGTCTAACTGATAAAACAATATAAACACGTAAATACCATCTATAATAAAATAAAATAATCAGTTAACATCAGCAAAATCAAGTATTGAAGCATTCATTTTTTTAAATTTTAAATTATTCTTTTGATTATTTATTGACTTACATTTTTTATTAAGGTTATTTGTCTGTGACACCCGTTGCATTGCATCCTCTTTATTCTGGTGTGGGACAAAACCTGAATATTGTAAATTCAATTAATCATTTTCTTAATAATAACTGGCTTTAATCAGTATTAATTATTATTTTTAGATCTAATTTACTTTTATTTTAGGATTATTATTAAAGAAAATTAAGTTCTGAAAATAATTAAACTTTGATAATAAATTTTTTTAAACTCTTAATTATTTGTTTAACGTGCAATTTAACTAACTTATTCATTATTTTAATTACATACAATTTAAGGATATAGTGCAGATGATAGAGCACCTGGATATGGCCTGCATCAGATTCGTCCACTTCTCTGAGGAGAACGAGCTCCGCAGTCGGGTTAGTGCAAAATATTTTACTTAAAAATAATAGTTAATATATATAAGAAATTATAATATAACATTCACTTAGAGTAGCTATATATATTATCATGAAAAGTTTATCTTGATATCCATAACCTTACTTTATTTTTAACATTTTTAATTAAAGAATTTTTTAATTTTTTATTTTAATGCCTTTTCTAATAAATCATTTTTTTTTATTTTTATTATTGTTCTTAAACTTTTTATTCTAATGTAATTTAGATCTTTATTGTTTTTATAGGTAAATAGGGAATGCTTAGTTTTTTTAAGTTTTCAGTAATTTTAGATTAAAATTTTATTTACTGTTAATAATTTAAATATTAAGCTTTCATTTTTTTTTTATGTTTCTAAATTGTAATACTTGATAATATATCAAACTTCAGACTCATCTCTCATCATCATTTTTCCTCCAACACAATTAAGAAATACTTTTCAATTATTAAAAAAAATCAAATGATTTATTGCTTGGTGTTTGTCTGAAGGTTTATAATGATGATATATTATAATATGTGATACGTTGGACTATTTCCATCATTTATGAGTGAATGTTGAATGTATAGAAAATTTTAAACTTTATTTAAACTTTCCAAATACAAACAATTTGTTAGTAATAACATACAAATAGACAATACAGGTTAGTAATTACACAACGTTTCGATGAGTATTATTCTCCACTCTTCTTCAGGTGTTGCTTGCCTATATGCACAGTGACAATATTCGTTTAGAAGTTGAACTTGCACCTTTAGATTCTTGAATATCGAATTTAAGGCAAATACTGTACCAACTGAGCTGTTCTGTTAAACTGTATATTTAAAATTTTATATAAAATATTATTTACCCCATATCCCAATCTATACTTGTTCATTTTATTTATTATTGCTACCATACCTGATTTTTATTATTGCATTTCTTAAGCATTTTAATTCTAACATTTTATATATTCAAACATTATTATTATTATTATTATTATTATTATTATTATTATTATTATTATTATTATTATTATTATTATTATTATTATTATTATTATTATTATTATTATTATTATTATTATTATTATTATTATTATTATTATTATTATTGTTATTATTATTGTTATTATTATTATTATTATTATTATTATTATCATCATCATCATCATCATCATCTAACCTTTCTTTTTTTTCCATTCTTTTGCTTTGGTTGTTCTTCTGCACCTGAAACATACTTAACAATTTGTTTATTAGATTATTTTAAGTAAATATGCATATAGTACACAAATTCTTAGAAGCTGTTCTCCTCTGGTATTTAAATTCAGCACTATTTATATGTTTTTACAAGTTATTTTGGAATGCTTTTAGTAATCATCCTGAGGCACATTACATACTTTATCGATCTGCAATTTGCAGACCAGATGAACGTTTTTATTCTTGTAAGTTATAAAACAATACATCCTGCCAAAACTTCTAGAATGACGGTTTTAAAATATAATTTTTGATTTTAAAACTAATTTGAAATGGATAAAATTTCCACTAATGGATCTTACATTATTTCTATAAAATTATTATGTCTTTAACTTGGACTAATGGATTACCTGCTAATTGATTTATTTGCATTCAAGAATATTCAGCAGGATTGCAGATTTTTCTGACCACCATTACTAAAATAAATAATATTTTATATAAAATTTTAAATGTACAGTTTAACAGAATAGCTCAGTTGGTAGAGAGTTTGTCTTAAATTCGATATTCAAGAATCTAAAGGTGCAAGTTCAACTTCTAAGTGTTGTGTAATTACTAGCCTGTATTGTCTATTTGTGTGTTATTACTAACAAGTTGTTTGTTTTTGGAAAGTTTAAATAAAGTTTGAAATTTTTTATACATTCAACATTCACTCATAAATAATGGAAATAGTTCAACATATCACATCTTATTTCTTGCTTAAAGTTCATAAGAAGATTGAGCAACCAACTGTGATACTTAGATTTTGAGTCTGCCATTCTAGTAGTAGTCTAAAACATGCAGGTCAATTATTAAATGTTTTAATTTATTAATTAATGTTTATATCTCCCTCATTCTAATGACAAGTAACATTCTACTTATATCACTAAGTATTTATTTAAAAAATGAATTACAAATAATTCTACTTTTTTAGAATGAAAATATTTGTTTCCATTATTAAGTAATAAACACAAATTTATTTCATTAAATTTATAGTGTATTTTTGAAAATTATAAGTAAGATTTTTTTTAAATATCAAAGTGAAAAATGGTAGGAATATAAAAATATTAATTAAATGCAGAAAATTAATGCTATTTAAAATATGTGAGTTTTTGAATTGTTTTAAATATTTAAAAAAATGTCTAAAGCAATTGGCAATGGTTCTCAAATATTTTGTCAAATGGTCCATTTTATATTCTTTAACAATCTTTAACAACTCCAAAGAGTTATTATTTATGTGCAATTTTATAAGTTACAACTATTTTTCAATATTTTCTATGTTGAAAATTAAAATTCAGAAAATTTTAAAATTAGTTTATTAAAAAAGTTATAGTGATAAGGTTTTATGTCTACTTGTATATATATTTGCATAAATTTCAATTATTAACATTCAGGTTCTTTTCTCTTAGCATATTGAAACCGCTTGAGGGCATAATTTCTATGCAAATGTATAGAAATATGCCGATTAAGTGGCCACGCCGCTATATAACATTCTGCACAGTTTTATACGAACTAATCCCATTATTAACATTTACGGATACAGGTATTTACAGCAAAGAAGTAGGATGTTTATTCTATTGCAGCGGCCGCTGCTGCTTACGATGAACTTTGTATTACACAGTTTCTACAAACAATCCCATTTTAAAGTTTGTTACGGTATTTTGTGAGGGTGTCTGTAATTGAGACTGTCAAAAGTCTTCAAATTCGCATGCCCTAGTCATTATTTTTCAAATCCAATGATGTAGTATGAGGTAATAAAAATTGTGGAAACTTTGCCCCACTTCTCTAGACAAGGGTGATACTTTAATCAATTGTCAAAGGGGAGGTGTAAGTGTGATTTTTACAAAATCATGCTAAAATTCACGTTTGCGTGAGATAAATCGCAAGACCAACCAAAAATACCGGCTTTATTTTTGGCCATGATGTTTTGAATAAATTCTTTCTTTTAATCCTTATTAAAATTACAGATTATATTTGCATGGCCACGATGTTGTTTTGGGGAAATTATTTCTTTTTATTCTTGGTAAAATTAACAATTTTATTTGCGTGGCCACAATGTTTTTGTTTTGGAGAAATTATTTATTTTTCTTTGTGTTAAAATTGGATTTGTATCACCATGATAATAATTTCATTTTAAAAAAATAAAAATTAAAAAAAAAGGTTTATTCAGTTTATTTTTTATTTCTTTTAGATAAATTTCATTATTTATGATTTTATTGTAAATCAAAAAAAAGCACTATAAAGTTGGAAAAAAAGAACAATGGCCCGGTAACATTATAATTCTGTTTGTTTACATAGAAATTACGCCCTCAAGTGGTTTCAACATGCTAAGAGAAAACAACCAACATTCAATACAAGTTATTTTTCTAAACGTGTTCCACTTTTTCTATTCATAATTTTTTTTCATAGAAATTATGAATAATCTCTTGTATTGATTTACCTAGTTTAGCTTGTTATTTAGGCACTTTCACTTAACTTTTAATTTTTTTTTTGTTTGTTTGTTTTTCTGTCTGAGAAATCTGGTAACTCAACTTCTACTGACTTTCCAATTTCTGATTTATTTGAAATATTGTATACATATGTATTTCCAATGTCAATATATTTTTCTAGAATTTTCATACAATTTTAGCAAAGAAAAAAAAATTAAAAAATTAGATTTTTTATTTTATATAGGATTCAGTATCCTTTATGATATTGTTATCTAGTATTATTAAATTATATCTAAAGTTTTTAATAAATCTAAAAGGTAATATATATATATATATATATATATATATATATATATTATATATATATATATATATATATATATATATACATATATATATATATTTAAATACATTGTATATTGTCTGTACTAAACTTAATGAAATTATAAAGGGACTTGAACTCCTATTTTCAAACTCACCAACTATCCAATCCATCTCATACAACTGATACACATGCCCACATACATGTGAAAAAGATAAATGATCTCCAATATATGTATTTCATGTTGAAACAGCACTCATCATTGGTTCATATCACTATCTCCAATACACACACACATATATAATCACTGCTCACTTTATATTAAAATAGCAAATATTCAAACTTTTATTGACAAACTTTAATCTTGCCCACTCTCAACACTTTAGCCACACATATCATTGAAAATCAGGATGAAATGCTCAAAGCTCATGATGATGCCAATATTTTTGTCATCAGCATCATCATCATTGCCAACCATTATCAATCCACTGCAGAATGAAAGTCTCTCCAAGTTCAATTCATCTTCTCCAAACTTTAGCCTCTCTTCTCCAAATTACTCCTGCACACTTTCTTATTTCATCCATCCATCTCACAATTGTCTCTTTCTGGGTCTTTTACAGTCCCTTGGAATCCAGTTTAAGATTTCAATTGACCATTTATTATCATCTCTTTTAGAAATATGTCCAGCCCAACTCCACTTTAGTCTTTCAATGATGTCAGTAATACCTGTTTGTTCTTTTACCCATATATTGCATTGTCGATCTCTTCTTGTTACTCCTAATATGCATCTCTCCATACTTCTTTGAGTGGTTTGAAGTCTCTTAATTGCTCTTTAATTAAGTGTCCAAGTCTCAGATACATAAGTAAGAACTTGTAAAACACATTTATTAAAAAATTTCCTTTTCAAACACATAGGCATATTTCCTTTTAGTATTAAGTTATTTCTAACAAAAGTACTCCAAGTTTAATTTTATGATTAATTTTATCCATTATGTTTCCATCTGTAATAATAATCTGACCAAGGTATTTGTAGTTGTTAACTTCTTCTAACTCATCATAATCAATCTTTATTTTCATCTTTTGAGAAAATCCATTGAACATTACTTTAGTCTTTTTAACATTTACCTTTAGTCCTATTTTTTTACTTTTATCTGATAACTCCTGCAACATTTCCTAAAGCTCTAATGCATTGTTTGCAAAAACAACTATGTGATTTGCAAAATCTAAATGACTTAAATAATCTCCATTTACTTTTACTCATTTAGTTTCCCATTTTAATCCACAAAATACTTGTTGCAGCACTGCTGTAAAAAGTTTTTGAGATATGGGGTCACTTTGTCTTACACCCTTCTCAATGTTAAGCTTTCTAATAGCATTATGAAATCTAATTGTTACTGTTGCATTTTTATAAATATTCTTCAGAATATGACTATCCTGTGTCTATACCTTGATGATCCAATGCTTTAATCCCTGAAGAAATGTTTATAGAATCGAATGCTTTTTCATAATCTACAAATCCAAAGCATAATGGCAACTCATATTCATTGATCCTTTCTATAACTCCTCTCAATACTTGGATATGATCGACTGTACTAAAACCACTTTTAATATATATATATATATATATATATATATTTAAACCAGACAAAAATAATATAGGTCAGAGTAGCTTGAGTTTAAAGAAAGAATAAAGGTTCATAAAAGTAGAGTTAAAAATAGATATCTTAGTTCTGCTTTGTATGTCCATGAAAAAGATACAGGCCACACTATTGATTTTGATGAAGCTAAGGTTGTCTTCTTTGAGAGAAATGAAATCAAAAGAAGAATTAAAGAGTCTTTATTATTGAAAATTGATTATTCTGAAGCAATTAACTTATTTAAGAGTTCTTTTAATATTAAGGGTGGATGGGAAGTGAATGGATTTGTGGGTAGTTTTTAATATTATATATATTGTGTAGTTTTTGTAGTTCTTTACACTTGAGAAGTCTGCTTGTAGCAGTGAAACATTAGGTTGTGTTTTAATATTATTTTTATGCTGGTCTGGTTTAATTTTGGATTTGGGGTAGTTTTGGTTTTATATTGACTAGTTTAGCTTTATGCTTGTAATGTTTATATATATATATATATAAATATATATATATAAAAGCAATTTTAATATATATATATATATATATATATATATATATATATATTAAAATTGCTTTTATTCCCATAAATGCACTATAAGAGAAGAGGGAGGAGGTAAGCATTAAAAAGTAAAAAAAAAAAATTCAGTTTTCACAAATAAAAGCACTGCATTGATTTGGTCAGATTCCCCAAAGAATCATTTAAATAAATTTGCAAGTGAAGTCCACTTTCTTATCTGATTCTTTACTAATCTTACAAGATTGCCTTAAACTTTTACTTGTGAAAACTAAGAAAAATTATTTTAATTTTTTAGTGTTAATAAAAGCATTTATTTATTTATTTTTACATTGTGTATTCTTTTATTCTCTCATTCATCTTTTTTTGTTTTTGATTTCTCCAAATGAATTTTAGCATGTATTTTCTATACTTTGCTGTATTGTCTGCAGTTTTATGTTGCTATTTTTATTAAGTTGTTAAGCCTCAGATTTAGAAATAATTTCTGGTAAAACCTTTTTTTATCACATAGGCATAAGTTTTTTAAATATAATTGCTATCAAAAACATTATGTTCAAATTTAATTCTGTGATTATTTTCACCCATTACATTTCTATACATGTCATCTATCTATGTTATTTATAGTCATTAACATTATTCAAATTTATTTATTTTTTGGCTTTTCCCCCTCTTTTGGAAAGTCTATAGTAAAATGAAAAATAATTGAAAAATAAAAATATTAATTAAATATAGAATATTAATTCCACATTGAATTTGAATACAATTACATTACAAATATCTTTTGATTTAAAAATTGTAGATGAAATGTGACTCAAAAGTTTCAGTTTATTGATTTTCTCAGCAATCATCCACAATTTTCAGGATGTTTCTCACAATTTTAGTTTCTTTAAGCATTTATATTTAATACTATTTTTTTTTCTTTCATCTGATCGCTTTTATAACATTTCCAGAGACCCTAAACCTCTGCAAAATATAAATGACCTAAGTAACTTAAGTTTATTTATATTTTTCTAATATTAATCCATAAAATGCTTTTCATGATACCCAGAAGAAGTTATAATGGAATCAGCAGGCTGTATACTCTTTAAAACATTAACTTTTTGATCTTTAATCATTGTTATTCTATTTTGATAAATAATTTTCACATTTTGACATATGTCCTGGATCTGTGTCTAAAATGTTTTAAAAATTAATTATTACATAAATGTTTTTGGGTGAAATTGTTATATTTAATGCAAAATGACAATTTATATTCATTAATTTTTTTTTTCATAATATCTCCTAATAATTACAAGTAAACTATTATCCTATATATAAAATTTGTAAATACAATCTGACTTGACTTGATTTTTTTTTGTGATTTTATGATCACTTTTAAATCCAGTTTGCTTTTTTAGTAAAGGCTTAGTAAAAATCTTGAATAGAATTGATAGAATTCTGAGATTTACAATTTGTAATATCTTCTTTTTTATCTTTGTGAATATCAATATTTTGGTCATATGAAATATCTTATTAATTGCAATTTTTATTATATAGTTTTGCCAACAATTTCTCTATTTTTAACATTGTTGAATCTTTTATTTGCACATTATTCTGGCTAATTAATTTGCTCATTGATTACATAATTATTAATAATGTAAATTATATATATATATATATATATATATATATATATATATATATATATATATATATATATATATATATATATATATATATATATATATATATATATGAATTAATACAGATATTTGTAGCTGTTAATTCATCTTTACTTCTAGATTTATTATGCACAAAATATACATCATTATTTGCTTGAAATACAGGTGTGTTGATTCCTAAAAATATATAATAGAAGAAAAAGTTAGCTCATTTTTTATTTCTCATCTAATATAGTTTTTTTTTTTTGCTTATTTCAATTTGACTAAGTTTACACTCTTTTATATCCTCTTGAGATAGATTATATATTTGCTAAATCCTTTATCATTTTTAAATTTAAATGAGCAATACTGTGTCTTATCTAAACATTATTTACCTGCTGTTTACTACTATAAAATTTAGATTTTTTTCTGGTAATGGTGATTTTAATTCTAGCAATATAAGACAGCTTGTATCTTCTGTTTCAGTAGGATAACTTCTTAAGTTCAAAAATACTATGAGCATTTTCAGCAATTATATTATTCTTGATAAGCTCCACATGTTTTGTTCTAATAGTTTATATATTTCAGCATATTCAACTATGTTTGAACCAGATACAACATCTACATTGGCAGAAATCTCCATATTTAATGTTTTGATTTGTTTGACTTCAATAAATCATGCAATTGTTTTTTGCATTGCTTTAAAATTTTGATTATTAAATTTATTTTTATTATAAAATTCTAATAACTCATTTTAGTAATTGGAATTTTTAGGCTATTAGTATTTGAAAAATGCACTTCAAATAGAGATTTCTTTTCTGATAATCCATTAATTAGTAATCAGTAGGAGTATAAATATATAAATCTAACTTTATTTTGCAAAACTATTTTTACTAATTCTATCTTTCTATTCTAAGTCATATAAATTATTATATTCTCCTGAATGTGTTTAGTAAATATTTTCCTGAATATATTTAGTAACATAGAAACTTTTTAATGAAGTACTAACAAAAATAATTTTAAAAAGTTTTTCAGTTTAGTGAAGATTTCTTTTCATTCATACAATAATTTCTAAATGAAATTTAATTTTTTATGTTGAAAAAAATGTCCTCATTTTCAAATATAGATGATTCTTTAAGGAAAGTTTTAATAATATTATCACTTAAATCTGAATCATAATAATTAATCAAATAATGTAAAATATTATCACAAATGTGCCTTTTTAGGATTTGGTCATTAATAATATATGGTACTGTTTTTTTTAAGGTAAATATATATATCTGTTTTCTTACTTATAGTGTTAATTTCAAATTTTTTTTGAAATTATTATAATGATTTCATGAATCATTGTATTCTTTTCATTTTTTATAGGTTTAAAATATTGGTATTTTAAACTTTTTGTCATTTTTATAGAGATTACCTTGTTTTTGTGTATATGTTTTTATATTAATATATAGTTTATTTTTGGCATTGAATAATGACATCTGTTTTCCTTACTTCTGAAATAACTTTTCTTTTAACTCAGATGGTGTTTTATCTTCATTAGACTTTTATTTTTTTCTGTAGTTTTCTTTGCTATTTCACAGTTATATTTTTATATCATCATTAACTTGTTTTTTTGTACCATTTTATGTAAGTCCAGATATTTAATTCTTTCACTGTTTTGCTCAGTTGGTGAATTATTATTTTATTGTATCAACTATTTGGGTAGCTGTTTTTACAATAATATCGATGCCTTATCAGTCTCACTGAAGTTGCCATCTTGAAAGTCTTAATATTTTAAAATTATTTATAAATAATTTAAATTCAAATTTAAATTCATTGAAATACTTCTGAATGTTAGTGATATCAATTTTTAACACTATACTGTTCTCTATCTTGCTGAGTGATTTATTTTCATGACTTGCTGTAGATAAGGATTCATTGATAGTAGTGAACTATATATAATCTATGATTATTAATAAAAAAATATACAGTAGAGATGTTTTCAGTATGCTTATGCAGTATTTACATACTTATTACATTTTGTAATGTAAAACATGTATAGTAAGCTATCAACAAATATATATATATATTTAAAATAGATAAATTATAATTAACAATTTTAAGATAAATTATAATTAACAATTTTAAAATTAATACTATATATATATATTTTTTAAATGGCAAGTAATACTTTTTTCTTGTATTAAGAAATGAATAAATATCAATTATCTTTTCTTTTTTTTTTTAAAAAAAAAAAAATTGTATATTACGTCAGCTCAGGTACACTTGCATGACTATCATTTATTTTCAAAAATTGTTTGCTTATGTTTTGCCATTTATGCAATTAGCAACTGCACTATAAACCAAAAAAAAAATAAAAAGTAATTTTTTTCTTTTTTTTTTTCTTTCTATTGCTGCTTAATGAAATAACAGTTACCAAAATACAAATATGGCAGGATGACCTTCTATGTTTTCTTATTAGCACTTATTTCATGAATTTTCTTTATTGAGGTTCATTGTTATTATAAATATTTGATCATTTTTCTGTATTGAATATATTAAATAATTTATAACTTTGATTTATATAATCTCTATTAGTTAGAATATTATGCAATTCTTCCGTGTCTTCCATTTTCAATTTTGTTTGTTTGTTTGTTATTCATAGAATGTTTATCTTATAATTGTTTTTTATTTCTATCTATAAAATCATTTAGTAGCATGGAGGTTGATTTACTGATCTTTAGTTTTAATAAATTTTACAGGCTTAAACCTGCATTTATATATGTAATATATGCGGGACTCGAACGCAAACTTTTACACGAACCACTACTCTCAGTGCTATCTCATATTGCTGACCCACCTGATCACACACATATTGCAAAGATAAATAAGCACCAATATACGTATTTCATGCTAAAACAGCAATCATCAGTTGGTCTAGATTACTATCCTCACACACACATATATATATAATCAGTGTTCAGCTTTATATTAAGATAGCCAATCTTCATACTTTAATGGACAGCCTTTAAACTAACAAAGGCTTTGAACGTTCCCCATCAGATTTTCAATGAAATGGAAGGCTGAAGAGTTGTGAGTTTGAATAGTTAGAAGCCTGTCCATTAAAGTATGAAGATTGGCTATCTTAATATAAAGCTGAGCACTGATTATATATATATGAAAATAGTAATCTAGACCAACTGATGATTGCTGGTTTAGCATGAAATTCTAATATTGGTGCTTATTTATCTTTTCAACATGTGTGTGATCAGGTGGGTCAGCAATATGAGATGGCACTGAGAGTAGTGGTTCGTGTGATCTTTAGTTTTGTAAATACTGAGTTTAAAATAGATGCTACATTAAGCTATTTTATCAAAGTCTAGTTAAGTTATAGCATCACCATTCACAATACTAAAAATCATTAGTTTAATTTTCATGCTCTTACTATCATTATTCAATCCAGAAGTACCCCCCAAAAAAGAGAGGAACACAATGTTATTTGAAGCATTGTCATACATACAAATATTTATATCATTACTGCATTTTAATATTTATTCATAATTATTTGTTTATTCATAAATATTGTTTATAAATAAAAAAGTAAATGATGTATGTATTTTAATATAATCTATTTGGAAGTTAACGAAAATAGCATTTTAAAATAGTGAAATATATCATGAATAATTTATTTATTTGAAATAATAAATTGTCAGGGGTTAATTGTCTGAAATATTCTGTTTTCACATGCAAGTTGATGTTATTATTATTGGTTTGTTTCATTTATTATTGACATTTAATTTTTTTTTTTTTTAGCTAATTGATTACCGGATATCTGAAAATGGGCATAAAAGAAAAAAAAAAATCTGTTTATGTGGTATATATTTTTTGTTATTGAAGGTCACCATAAACTATTTTTAAAATAGATCATTTTGTAATAATATTTTTAGGTTATTAAGAGTTGATAATTTATAGATACCCTGAATATTATAAATTTTATATTATTAGGAACATTACTTTAAAATGAACTTGGAGTATTAGGTGATTTTATAATAATTTTTTATCATGATGAAGCTTTTTTATATGATGGAATACAATGCTATTTGTTGAGATACTTTTTACTATTTTGATCTAGTTATTTCGTGCAATTGATTTAATGGCATTCATACACACACATGCATTTATGTGTATATAAATAAGAAAAAAGAGTTGGACTAGTGATAAAATACTTTTAATAATCACAGTTAATTTACGTTATATATTGTTTTATTTGTATTTTTAGAATTTAAAAACAAAATAAAATTCTAATTGGAAAACTATGTAGAAATGATTTACAAATTCAAGAAGTTTAAATTTTCCTACTGAGGAAGCAGTCAGGCATATCATTTTACAAAATAGCTTTAGCATAAGAAAAATAAAATTTTAAAATGCACACAATAATATATATATATTCTTTACTTTTGTATTATTTATGTTTTTTTCATCAAGTCATTTTATTGTGAGCTCAAAGAATTGCATTATTGCAATAACAGAGTTATGTTGTTAACAGACACTATAATAAAGATTACATAACCCAATACCAATGGTCTGGGCATAAAAAAATCAACTGTTCACTCACAAATTATTCATTGCTACAAGGCTCCATGTAGCATTGTAGATATATATTGTAGCTAATTTTTCATATCTGTTTCTGATGGCCTAAAATTTTACCAGAAGTAATTTCTTACTGTCAATCAAGGTATGGCCATAAATGAGTGTGCACCTAGTTGACCAATAGGCAAACAACAGAAAAGTTATGGTTCTTATGGATGGAAAGATCCCGTTGGATATGCTAGAAATCAGTGCACTGAGGAGAGGCACTCTAGTTTTGTATATGGATGCAATAAGGTCTCTGTCCCATTAGAGTGATGTACAATGGCTCAGAATATGTATTATTGTGTCATCATTCCATTGACATAAAGGGCATACCGGGTCCAAGCACGAGAACTTTCTGTGATAAAGCAGAAAATAGCATGTGGGCAGAGAACTCAAGTTTAATTTAATCAGAAAATAAAAAAAATTCGGTTTGAGATACCACCTTTTAAACTTTTTAATGATTGGGAAGGGTTAGCAGCAATGGGATTGGGGGATTTATTCATTAGTTAGGTGCTATGCATCCCAGTACATAATTTTCTGTGAGTTAACCTGAATAGGCAGAGGAATAAATTTTGCAATACTTAACAATAAGGATGAGAACCTCCTCCTCATGGGAGGAGTAGGTGTGTCTATAAGAGAAACAGATGTAAAGCATGATGCTTATGGAAAATGGTGAGATAGATTAAGGATGGTGTTATGGGTATGCTGGAAACAAAAGGTTAAAACAGAATGCAGTGATAGTCCATTGAGTTTTGTGTGCCTATGGAGACCCCTCAAGCTGATGGCCATGGTCTTGTCCTTCCATGTAAGTCTTGCACATATTATTTATATTTACATATGTATTAGATACAACCACCCACTTGTTTTAAAAATAGAATTTTGTAATAAGTTTAGCACTTCTAGAGAGAACACACAAGAAGAAACATTGTTCTAGTTTTTTATACAAAAAAGGATACACAATTTATTTACTGTAAATTATGCAAAATTTATAAGATAACTGATAAGGTACAGTGCTGGGAATAGTACAATAACTTCAAATGTGAAAGTTAACTTAGAAATATTAATAAATAATGTTCAATTAAGAGTAACTCTTGCTATATTGTAGGAATGATGATGATTAGATACTGTTTTTTATATGAGTAGTGTTTTGTCTTTCTATGAGTTTCTTTCATATTTTCTCTATTTAATTTTTTCACTATAGCATCTTTATTCACTAACGTCAAACATTTTCATTCTGTTAATTATTTTTTTGTTATATATTTGTGTGATTACAATTATTTATTTTAATTACATATGCAGCAATTCTGTTGTTAGTTTTTTTGATTTTTTTTGTATACAAAATTACATATTTTACTATAAAGTTTATATATCTCTGACCACTGAGAAACTAGCGTTTGATCACGTTTTAGGAATTTGGAGGTCTATAATTATAGTCTTGCATGAGACAATACACCCAATAATAAATTGCTTTGGAATTAAATTTAAACTAGAAATTTTATTTGAAAATAGTTTCATTTAAGAATGCCACTATTTACCATATATGTGGAAGAAAAATTAAAGCAAAATAATTGGTGGTATTGTACAAATTTATATACTTCTATGATAAGAATTAATCAGTTTATGATTTTCCATATTACTATTTGCTCCATTTATGATATTTCACTTTTATCTCTTTTCTATGGCTATATTATTCATCTTTTTTCTAATAGCACTTTTTTTACATTTACATTTGCTCACACCATATATATATTATAACGGAAATGGTTATTCGTACGGTTGATTAATTATTTGTACTTTCAACTATATTTATTTCGATTATTTTATTCTACATTATACTTAATTTATTATGCTTTAATTCTTTTTCCGACTTTGATTCTTTATCCATTTATTGTTTCAACTTAGATTCGTTACAATACAAGCAGAGAGCTAATACAGATACAAATTTAACTTCATATCTATACCCTTGACTGAACCCCAAGGCGATACGTACATATTATCTTGGCATTATTTTTCCCAGCCAAAAACTCTCGACTGCTGAACAGAGCAAACTATTTCAAAGAAACTTAGCGAATGTCCAGCGCTTGCTATTTATTTTTTAGAATTGGGATTTCACACAAACAAGCAGCACATGAATATCTTAAACAAATCAGTATGCCCCTTTAATCACTACTTACAGTTTCCCCCCTGTCGTAGCTTGGTGATAGGAGAATAAAGCAAGGATACGAAATTTAATGACAAATATGTTTAATAATAATACTCACACTTTATATAAAAAATTACATTATAATAACAATAATGAACACACACTTATAAATACATGGCTATAATAAATATATGAGAATAGATCAGATATAAAAGTTCTTAAAGTCCTGTTGATAGAGTTCTATTTATCAAATCATTAATTTTATATTTAATTATGAATAGTAGACGAATGAAAATGCATGCATGCTTTTACCTAGGCTTTATTGTAATTGTCCCATGGGTATTTCTTCCGAGCGCTCTTGATTAACTTCCTCAGTTTGTGGGGTTATTTTCATCCAGTTTGCTGGTTGATTCTTTAGGTTGAGTTTCAATTGACAGCTACAGAAGCGGCGGTCCCTCTAGCATGTCAGGCAAAGATCTTACATTGTGAGTCAGTGATGAGATGGCTCGAATCCGAACCTACGTCCCTTTAACGCCACTAGCCATGCACTTCTTCCATTTCCTTTTAGCTATTGCTTCTCTAAAGTCTCTACTAGCAATCTGGACAAAACTTGTAATTTTATTAATCTCTTTCTTTGTTCGTTGTTTTTAAAATTTTTTAATTAAGACTTAGATTTCCAACCAATTTTTATCATTATGTTTCTTTATTTAATTAGTGGCTGGAATGTAAGTCCCAATTAATTTAACAGATCAGGCAAAGATCTTCCGTTGATAACATTTCTTTGTCCATGGAATTTAATTTGTCCAACAGACTTTCACACCTACGGCCATATTGTTTCTTTTTATATATCACATATTACATTTATTTTATTTAAAGTTTACAATTCATTCATTTTTTCTTTCACATTTACGTTTTACATTTATTTTAATTTGTTATAGTATATTTTTTTAAAAGAGAGAAGAAACGCATTTTTTTTTATGCATCCACTTCCCCTCTCCCACAATAAACAAAAATAACTTTCTAGCATTTCTTACAAGAGAGAAAGAGTCGCATATCTCTATTTATGCAGCCCCCCCTCCCCTTCTCTTACTATTACAAAAACCACAGTAATTTTGACATTAGAATTTCAATTTCTTTCTTTCCCTTCCTTCTTTTTTAAAAAAAAAATTATTAGCTAATTTATTTCACCTTTATTACTTTCTAATTTTATTAATAACTATATATGTGTGTCGATGACTTTACGTGGTCGTCACATTACACTCCGCCCATTTTTGAGAATTAAAATCGGGTCGAATCTTATTCTGAGATGAGAGCCTATTTTAATTCTTTGCTTTCAACTCTTACTTCTGCTTTTATTACAGACTTTCCCACTCTGTCATGACGAGTGATAATGATGATGAGGATGACTGCAGAGAGACAGCTAGGTAAAGCTACACAATTCTTTCCGATCGATTTTGGCTGATCAACCAATTTAATCTCTACGCATACGAGACCATGGCATAACTTAACTCTATCAGAAGAAAAAAAAACATAACAGGGTTTAAAGCGTGTGAACAGCAGGATATTTCTACTGCCTGCTCATCTTGCGCAAACAACAAATTCTTATTCTTTATTTATTTATTTTATTCGAGGCATTAATTCTTATTTTTTCATTTATTTATTTGAGACACTAATTCTTATTATATTGGGACATTAATTCTTATTATATAATGAGTCCAGGATTCTTACTGGCGCTTCATTTAAAAGTTTAACCATCGAGAGCCATGAGAATCTAAAGTGCGAAGAGACGGCTGAATCAAGCTCAAAATACGACCCAAACATAATGCATAAACACACATATATGCCTCAATCTGCAACCTCATACACCTATCAGTGATATCTATCATTTAAGCATTATCACTGTTGTTCATTTAGTTTATTTTATTAATTATTAAATGGCTCTTTAATGAGCGTAAACAATTCTTATTTTATTTTTACTTTTATTTATTTGTCAATTATATCTGCATTTATAACTGACAGATTGTGATACGAATAAACTATTTATAGATTTCCTTTCTTTTTTTTTTTGTTATTACTTTTATTTACATTGTCTTGTTGTGCTTGACTGCACATAAATACTCATTAAGTCTATCATACATATGAAAAAAAGTCTATCATTAATTTCACTCCGTGAACACTATACTTTTTTTTTGTTTATTAAAGTAACTTTGATTTTGTCGTGAGACGATTTGCCCCACCTGTCATACGTTTAAAAAAAAACAATTTTATTTTTCATGATCCCATGCCGTTATTGTTTGATCGAACCGACCTATCCGTCCGTTTATTTTCTTTAAGATTAGTTTTTGTCTGGAGGTTTCTTATCATTTTTCCTACTATATTTATATTCACTTGTGCTGGGACCTGGAACACTGTTTCGATATCCTATAGAGTCGGCTTGCTCATCTGGGTCATTTATATTTGAACCTCTTCCGATCTGTTCGGACAATTTAGTGCTTTCTGCTCTATCAGGAAACGTCTGGTTTCCTTCCCAATAATCGTGGTGAGGATTGAATTGCATCTTTTCTATGTGTGGATCGTTGGGCTGGGGTTTAAATCCCTGATCCTCCGCCTTGTAATTAGGCCTAGTGCTGTCGAACGCATTCAGCAACTCGGCACTCAGCCGTTTTACCGCGAAATACCTCTCTAGGCTGCCAAGATGCTCTATTGGGCTTTCCCCTACGTAACCAGAGAAGACCCGAATTTTTACAAACTGGTTCACTGTAGCAGGATTCACTGGGTTACTTCCACTGCCTGCGTACATGCATTCGCTCACACCTCTCGGCTCTTTATTATTAGTCTTGGCTACTTCTGTCATATTCTCCCCTTCCCCTATCTTTACTTCTAGCTTCTCAACTGTTCCTGCTAACTGAGTTACCTCTAGTTGTATGCTTTCTATAACCTTTCTGTTTTCATTTTTTATTCCTTCAATCTCCTCCCCTTGCTGTATTTTCTCCAGTAGTTCCTCCTGGTGATCCAGCCTTTCATTTGCAACCTTCATTTGGTCTGAGGTTTGTTCACATTTTTCCTTCACTTCTTCAATTTTTTTGCTAAAATCCTTACTGTGTCGTTCGCCCAACTCTTCTATCTTCCTACTATTTCTTTCACCTATTTCCCTCATTTCCATAAACAACCTTTGCTGGCCTTCCATTAATTTCATGAACATATCCCTTATGTTATAGCATTCTATTTTATTTTTATCATCCCCCACTGTCTCCATTCCTTTCACTAATTTCTATATCTCCGTCACTAGCTATTTCTCCGGACGGTTCCATTAGTTCTTCAGAGGGTTTTCCTATTTTGCCCACTAGAGCATCCATTGTTATTTTTGATCTGGTGTGCATCAAATTTATTTAACACACACACACACTAATTAATTACTTATATTTTATTCTACAGCTTTATTATCTAACCTTATCCTTATAGGATTATATTACTTTACTAACTTTATATTTCACGGACACTAGGTACGTTTGTTCAGCTCTCCCCATCTCACTCACTAATCATCACTCCCCCACGTCTGCCTTCAAGACCCCTCCGCAACTGTCTCCAATTTACAACCTAACTTCCCACATTGAATCACGTTCTCTTTCTCTCCTTTTACACTCTATTATTTATTTTATTTCTTGCTTTTGTCTACCACCAAGCTATTTTTTGATTTGTTTATTAATTATTGCATAAACTATTAATTTTGTTATACTCGAATTCAAATGGGCTGAACTTGTAAACGTGACAATATATCCCGGACTGGCCCCCAATTATAACGGAAATGGTTATTCGTACGGTTGATTAATTATTTGTACTTTCAACTACATTTATTTCGATTATTTTATTCTACATTATACTTAATTTATTATGCTTTAATTCTTTTTCCGACTTTGATTCTTTATCCATTTATTGTTTCAACTTAGATTCTTTATTATCTTATTCATTATTTTAACCAACGCCGTTACAATACAAGCAGAGAGCTAATACAGATACAAATTTAACTTCATATCTATACCCTTGACTGAACCCCAAGGCAATATGTACATATTATCTTGGCATTATTTTTCCCAGCCAAGAACTCTCGGCTGCTGAACAGAGCAAACTATTTCAAAGAAACTTAGCGAATGTCCAGCGCTTGCTATTTATTTTTTAGAATTGGGATTTTGCACGAACAAGCAGCACATGAATATCTTAAACAAATCAGTATGCCCCTTTAATCACTAATTACAGTTTCCCCCCTGTCGTAGCTTGGTGATAGGAGAATAAAGCAAGGATACGAAATTTAATGACAAATATGTTTAATAATAATACTCACACTTTATATAAAAAATTACATTATAATAACAATAATAAACACACACTTATAAATACATGGCTATAATAAATATATGAGAATAGATCAGATATAAAAGTTCTTAAAGTCCTGTTGATAGAGTTCTATTTATCAAATCATTAATTTTATATTTAATTATGAATAGTAGACGAATGAAAATGCATGCATGCTTTTACCTAGGCTTTGTTGTAATTGTCCCATGGGTATTTCTTCCGAGCGCTCTTGATTAACTTCCTCAGTTTGTGGGGTTATTTTCATCCAGTTTGCTGGTTGATTCTTTAGGTTGAGTTTCAATTGACAGCTACAGAAGCGACGGTCCCTCTAGCCGGTCAGGCAAAGATCTTACATTGTGAGTCAGTGATGAGACGACTCGAATCCGAACCTACGTCCCTTTAATGCCACTAGCCACGCGATTCTTCCATTTTCTTTTAGCTGTTGCTTCTCTAAAGTCTCTACTAGCAATCTGGACAAAACTTGTAATTTTATTAATCTCTTTCTTTGTTCGTTGTTTTTAAAATTTTTTAATTAAGACTTAGATTTCCAACCAATTCTTATCATTATGTTTCTTTATTTAATTAGTGGCTGGAATGTAAGTCCCAATTAATTTAACAGATCAGGCAAAGATCTTCCGTTGATAACATTTCTTTGTCCGTGGAATTTAATTTGTCCAACAGACTTTCACATTTACGGCCATATTGTTTCTTTTTATATATCACATATTACATTTATTTTATTTAAAGTTTACAATTCATTCATTTTTTCTTTCACATTTACGTTTTACATTTATTTTAATTTGTTATATTTTTTTAAAAGAGAGAAGAAATGCATTTTTTTTTTATGCATCCACTTCCCTTCTCCCACAATAAACAAAAATAACTTTCTAGCATTTCTTACAAGAGAGAAAGAGTCCCATATCTCTATTTATGCAGCCCCCCCCTCCCCTTTTCTTACTATTACAAAAACCACAGTAATTTTGACATTAGAATTTCAATTTCTTCCTTTCCCTTCCTTCTTTTTTTAAAAAAAAATTATTAGCTAATTTATTTCACCTTTATTACTTTCTAATTTTATTAATAACTATATATGTGTGTCGACGACTTTACGTGGTCGTCACATTATATATATATAATGTTTGTATATGCCACATATCTAGGAACACTTTTAAAACTGTACACTACTTCCTTCTTCAATTAAATAAAATTTTTCTTAGGATATGTATAATATATTTATAAATTATTAATAAATGGATAGATTTTTTAAAATACATAATTTATCATAAAGAATATCAAAATCCATATAACTTTTCAAATATAAAATACACACAATTAACATCATATTATCAATGCTAAAAGTTAAAAAATATTTTCAAATATAACCATTATCACTATTATAGTTATAGAATAATCTTTTAATATGGATATCAAATGCCCAAAGAATGTCTGTATATAGATGGGAATTAATAATAATATGAGGGCAGTTAGTTATATTAATTAATCAAAATAGTATATTATTTTACTTTTTCCATGTTTTTATTTAAAAGATATACTAAATTTTATTTTGGTTTAGTTTTTTTGTATTAGAAGTTAATCTTTAATTCACTTGATAATAAAAATGAAGTTCATTGTTGGTACTGCAGTTAGATTCAGCATCATTTAAATTAAAAAAAAAATTAGTTATTTTAATAGATTAATATTTTAAACTAATCAAAGTAACTGGATGTCAGCATCAATCACTGTTGCAAAAATAAAAACAAACAAGAAATTGTGTTGTTTCTCAACTGAAGAAAAGTATTCTCTATGCTTGGTCATCTTCTTCATTTGATAATAACAAAAAAAAAGTTCACATATAATATATTTACTTCTTTATTGTTTTTTTTTTTTTGTAAAATTATTAAATACTTATTTTAAAAAATATTTATATTTATTTGTTACTTACCTATTGTGAAACTGGAAATACTCTCTCAGCAATTATTTAATTATTTTTTTGTGTTTTTTTTTTTGTAATTTAAAATTTTCTTTATATATATTTCAAAAAATATTTTCATTGTTTGTATCACTGCTTTACCAAAATATGTCATAAATATACAGATTTGGTGGAGGATAATTTTTATATCATTAAATTTTAACCTGAAGGCTGAAACATATTTGTTATGATTATTTATTTTTTGTTTATTGCTCAATTTGTTTGTTCATAAAGTTGATATTTTAATATTAAGATTGCTTACATTTTTTTAACACGTGCCTTTAGTAAAGTTTTCCAAAAAATGTAAAGATTGAATGGAAAATAAATTATTTTTTCATTAAAAATTCAACAAAAAGGAAAATATGCAAAGATAATTAACAAATTGGGGGCATGACTGTAATCAGAAGCCAACATCAATTGGAATAATTTTCTGGTAAAGGTTTTTTATTTTTTTGTACATTGTGATATTGAAAATTATATTAATTTTTTTCCAATATTACAATTTAGAAAAAAATATTTTAGTGTATATTTCATTCAATTTAATTCAGAATATAATATTACACTGACAAAGTCCTTTTATTTAAATTTTCTTCTGTTTTTTATTGATGTTTTATTTTCTAAATAAATATTTTAACTCATCTTCGCTTTTATTTTAATTAACATCTGTAAATTATGGAACTTTTTTTAACTTTTAATTTTTGTATATAATAAAACATTATTTTTAAAAATATTTATTGTTAACTAATTAAAAATATTTACATTGTGATATTATTTATGCTTTCACTCTTTACTAAAAACAATTGTATATATTTGTTTTAGTTAAATGAAACTATTTATGATTAAAGAAAATAAAATTAAAGGGAATATTCACTTATTCAGCTTTTATTACTGACATCATTATTAGTATTTTAATGTAAAATAATATTATAAATAAAAATAATGAAAAATTTAATTTCATAGCACACTCATGTATATGTTAAAATTATTTTTTTCACTATTTAGTAATAAGTTTTATTTATAAAAGGATAATTAAAGTTAATGATAGAAAATATGTCTAGTGAAATTATTTTTATATAAAGTTACAATTATAATTTATTTTATTGAAATAATTTATTTAAGATTATGCATATTTGCTGTTTTTCAGTAGTATGTATTTATTCCTACTTTCTCAGTTATAATTCAATAATAAAAAAACATCTTTTCTATCTATTAGTTTCCTATAAAAGAGTTACCTCTCTTTAGACATTTAATAAGATGATTGACAGTAAAATTATTGAAAAATACCTTTACTTTTTTTAGTCATATTAATATTAGTATCATCTTTGCATGTATTCTGTTTATGAAAAGGTTAATTTATAAAATCTATTTTTATAAAAAACTTAATACACTCTATTGTTAGACAATATGTAATTAAAATATATCATGTATTAATAATTGTTAATATGAAATTTAGTC
Source organism: Epiperipatus broadwayi (assembly GCA_028023455.1). Taxonomy (NCBI): domain Eukaryota; kingdom Metazoa; phylum Onychophora; class Udeonychophora; order Euonychophora; family Peripatidae; genus Epiperipatus; species Epiperipatus broadwayi. The sequence goes on from JAQFVV010014179.1 coordinate 33,321, forward strand.
TAGGTTTTTAAAACATCTATTTTTAAAATCTAGAAGTAAATGAAAAATTAGTTTATTTTTAAATTATTATTTATATATGTATTCATAAATGTTTAATTACTACATTTTTTGTGTCCTGTGTTTAGTTCAAAAGTTGATGTATATATTATTGGTAATACTATGGTTAGTTTTACTATAACCTGTTCAGCAGCAAATTCCACTTTTCTATTTTGAATGGAACCTAGCGAGACTCATTTATATTCCTTCATATTTAAACATTTTATTTTTACAATTAAATATTTTTATATATCATATATTGATAATCTTAATATTTATTACAAATGTAAGCTTTTAAGTGGTAGATCTTCTAAAAGCTAATGTTTGACATTTGTGAAATATGACCAGAAATTTCTAAATGGAGTGTCAGGTTTTATCAGCAACAATGATGCTTGGCCTCATTGGACATAATTTATCTGCTCTAAAAGTTAGAAGAATGAAATATTATATATTTGAATTTTATTTTATTAAAAGAATATATTTAAGGTTAGTTATCAAAGAAAGAAAAGTTTTAAAATTAATGTTTATTATTATTAAATTTTTAAAAATATTTTTTTTACCATTTTGTCAAAGGTAATTTTAATTTGCACAATGGAAACTGCTTTCACTAGGCTGTAATGAAAATTTTAAGAATTGCCTTTTTAAAAGTAAATTGGTTTCAAACAAAATCTCCCATTGGTAATGTAAAATTTTCATTTAAAATAATGCCTTTGCAAAAATATTGCATTATAACCTCTAATTTGTAAACAAATTACTAGCATAAAAACGATTTACTCACTGACGAAGAAGCTTCAAAATAAACAAAACAAAACTATTAAATGGGCCAAGCGCTTTCGAGGTTTGCCCTCATATTCATGGCCGACGAAAGTAATAAATCTTTACGTAGTGTTATTAAATAACAAATATGCAAATGTAAATGCAAATCAGTTTGACCATTTTTTTGAAATGGAAAAACATGTATCGCGTCTATTGATAGAATTGTTGTCGCAAATAATAAAGTACGCCTCTTTGATCTTTCTTTTACAGTCGTTGGTTTCAGGGCATACAATCCTGGGGTTGCATGGTTCGAACATATGGCCAGTCTGCTTTTCATGTTCCAGAAATATTGAAAAGTTATCGCTGTTCTTAAAGCACTTGGCCCATTTAATAGTTTTGTTTTGTTTATTTTGAAGCTTCTTCGTCAGCGAGTAAATCGTTTTTATGCTATTACGTTTTTAGGAGAAGTATATTAAATCGTTTTACAGATATAAACAAATTACTGAAAATTACCTTTTTTTGGAAATGGATTATGTGGCCTCCAGTTGGCTTATAGGATTGACTCATCTTGGGCCACATTCTTGTGTAAAATTTCTACATAATACTGACATTTTCAGATTTTTTTTCCAACTAATAATTTTAAATTTCATAAATGCATAAAATAAAGCTCCATACCGGTAATGTTAGATAATAGAAAGATTTAAAATAACATAGAGATAATATAGCATCATAATGCCAAAAAGTGCATTATCAGCATAAGATTGTTACTGCAAACTGATGAAATGATTTCAGAGTTATGAAGTATACACAGTAAAATTTAAAAAAAATATTTTTGTGTAATTTTATTTGTATCTTCAACAGAAAATCACACGATTTCTGCTTACATATTACTTTTAAGTAGCAAATCCTTTCTTCTACCACAACTCTAACATCTCATTTTAGTTTGAATAAACAATAGATACCACATGGTAGTGCCTACTAAATCTCTACCTAATGTATTTGCTCCATCCTAAAATTAATTTTCAGCTTGTGGCTTTCAACAGTATGGAGTTTGGATCTATATCTAGTGTATCTGAATTTTTTTCATCTGACATTTGATTTTTAAAAAATCCAGTGTCACTAGATTCAGAACCAAAAGTCCCAGTGATGAAGTTTGAAGATAAGCATAGGATCATGATGGGCAGGGATTTATAAAGCATTACCATCTAACATCTATTGATTATTCAAGTTTACATAAAATTGCAGAAATGGATTAAAAAAAATTATCTGCTATCAGCTACTTTACAGAAACAAAGATGAGTGGGGAAGAAATAACAAGCATTCATGAATATATATATATATTTTAATTTTTTTTTTATTGATGTTAGGATAATTTGTACTTTTAGATTTAAAATACAAATTAATTTTAGATTTCTTATTACTTCTTCCCCCCCCCCCCTTAATTGCAAATTATCATTTTATTCTCATCAATAATGATTTACTTAGTGAGATTCATCTTTTTGTTAGTAATTAAAGAAATTCATTTAAATCTGTAGTAAATGAAAGTTTCAAAGAGAGTATTACATTAAAGAAAAAACAAACAAGAATTTGTTTGATGGGAAAAACATCTACTTAAAAAAACATTTTTTTTTTAAAAAAAAAGTTACTATGTAAAATCAGTCATGTGACTTTTTAATTTTTAAATTTAAAAAATCATAAAATTATGAAATTTAATATTAATTTAATGAGTTATAAATTAAAATAAAAATTTATATCGATTTTAGATATGAAAAATTCTGCAATAGTAGTTTTTATTATGACTGATATATATGATAATGAAATATTTTTATAGGATAAAGATATCAAATGCTTTTTTTTTGGTATGCATGAATCCGCGGGGAGGGATGGGGATATTCTGTATATAATCATATTCAGAAAGCCATTCATATTGAGACAGATCAGAAGAGAGCCTTTTTTTTAAAAAAAAAAAGATTCAATTTTTATTGCAGTTATGTTTGATGTCTAAAATTCGTCAGTAATATCACAGTTATTTTTATTTATTCGGAATCAGGGGGACTTTTCAAAAGTAGAGATTTGAATATAATTTTTTGTTAGTTAATTTTAAGTGCACGTCATATGAAACTACATATTATTCATTACACAAGATATATTCAAACTTTTTTAAAAATAGAATCCAATTCACCTGACCTTAAAAAAATAATAGTACAGTTCACTGTCCAACTCTTGGTTTTTTTTTTTTTGCCAATGTTCATGCTTTCGAGATTGTTACTAGAATAGATATGTAATAAACAAGGCAAAACTTTCCATACATTAGTGCCACCCTGTGCCAACCAGAGTAATCAATGGATGCCAGAAGGCTTGTGCATAAAATCCCTATCCAGTGCCTACTCATCCAATATCCCCAGACTAGTTTTTGGCTTGTTGCCTCCGTCAGTGAGGAGCCTTGGATCTGAGAGCACTGCACCTAGATTTTAGGATCTAATGTAACCCTCCAGCAGCCACCTTTTATCTCTACTTAACTACATAACTATGAGAATGAAATTGAAAACACAATAATATTATCAATCTAAGCTCAATAGCTTATATAATCATATGGGTCTGAACTCAGTTCAGCACCCATACATTTTGGTGTCTTTGGCTCTTTAACATCCATAGCCACCATTATCCTATTAGGCAGGATTGGTGTTAAACCACTAAACATCACGTGATCACCATCTTTTATACTAGCACATAATTATTAAACAGCGATGTGATGTGATGTATTGTGGCTTCTCCTTAAATGAAGTCAAGAATATCTCAGCAATTATATCTCGGCAATTATGCCCAGATAAACCTGTTAGCCACTTTATTTTCCATTCCCCACTCTAAATTTTCCTATATTCTGCTCCATTCCATTTCCACAACATAATCTTTGTCAACTCTATAACCTTTATGTCTAAATCCTTTTTATCTTTTCCCAAATCCAGCATAAAAACCAATAATTCACTTTCTGTATAATCACTTTTTTCATATTTATTCTTCCATAACTTCATTATATGTATCCTTTCTGTTTTCAAGCATTTACATTCAATTAACAAATGCCTAATATTTTCTATTCATTCTTTACATAATTTACAAAATAAATCACCCATTTTTTTCCATTTATATGTATATTCTCTTGTAGCTAAAGATCTTGTTTGAGCCTTAAATAATAAACTATTTTCCTTACTATTATCATACATTAACTCACACCTAATATTCTGTTTATATATATATATATATATATAAACTCTTTTTACTCTCCATACTATTTCTCCATTTCTCTAACTCCCTATTCTTTATTAATAAATCTATTCTTTTATCCCCTTCCTTACTATTACAATACTCAACAATATTCTTAATACAATCATCCCATCTTTTGTAGAAATATACTGATATAAATTCTTTATTCAAATCTTTTGCATACCGCATTACCTTTCTCACCCATCTTGTTTCCTGCCCTTTACTCATAACCCAATTAAATACTATTTTAGCTATTCTTTTATTATCCATAAACTGCAATCTACCAAACATTTTCATTTTACTTTTTGCATCTCTCATATGAAAACTTGACCATCTCATTTCTCCTTGAATTGCCTCTCTTGCTGTCCATACATCTGCACACAAAACTCTCCATATAGTGCTGCCACCCTGTGCCAACCAGAGTAATCAATGGATGCCAGAAGGCTTGTGCATAAATTTCGTATCCAGTTCCTACTCATCCAATATCCCCAGACTAGTTTCTGGGTTTTGGCCTTCGTCAGTGAGGAGCCTTGGATCTTAGAGCTCTGCACCTAGATCTTAGGATGTGCTAGTATAAGAGATGGTGATCATGTGATGTTTAGATATGTAATATTTTACAACATGTTTTTTTTTTATTAATTATTGTTATTGCTTATTTGTACTATTTTATTGTATTGTTATATTTAATAAAAAGTGTAATTGTAATTTTTTAAACAACATTGATAATTTAATAATATTTTTTTGTTGTAACTTTATCTTACTTTCTTTAAAAATTTAATTTAATTTATGAAAATAGAAATAACTGTAATACAGGCTTACCTGTATCAATATAGTTATTAAAAATTTAATAACTGTACCGGTATAAATCCACCACGCTTACTCATACACAGTACCCGAGTTCAAACCCAGTCCACGTTTAAGAATAAATTCCAAAACGCCAACTACATTCAAACCCAAACCCCGGTATGACCAACCGATGATGGCTTTATAACAGCACGGGGTTATCCCTTTTCTAGCTCAGCTCAGAACATAGACTAAATTCTTACAGTTAATGATATATAGATTTATTAGACTCTAGATACTGGAACGGTCATTCATGTAACGTATATATTTAAGTTGCCAATACAGACAGTAAGTGGCTACCTAGATTTAGCGAGTAATAAGGTGGAGGACACAAAAAGTAGATTAAATAAAGTGTTTAATAAGAACAATTAGAAAACATATAAATATAGCGTTCAACAGTACGGTAAGACTTCCATGAATCCTCTTATATTTAGCTACTAGTCTTTAACAATCATTTTATCTCGTGAACAAACTCATGCCAATAGCTGTGTAGTTAAATGATTGACGGGTGACTAAGAGAATCAGAGTATTTGAGCATTGAAAAGATATTTATCAAAAGGGTTTTATTAACTTATTTTATTCGAATAGACTCGAGCCGTTACGTAGATGAACAGTTGTAGGTGGTTTTATATACATACGACATAGAAGATAAATATACTGGTGGTTGCCTGGATTCAAGAGCCCTACAGTAATCAATTGCGGTGCATCAACGGAATACCGGGCGGCTTGTACTTTGACAAGGCTTAATGCCCCCAAGTAGCTCCGGGACACTACAACCAGCCGGAGTCATTTCGAACTCCGGTGATCCAAGAGATTACCTGGAAAAGAATTGCTTTCTTTCCCATATGGTAGTACGGCGAGACGCTAACTTCAGCGAAGGGAAGGCATTGCCACAGACATCAAGGACGAATACTTGAAGTGGATTTTTAAAAGAAATTATACAAAACCTGGAATCTATTCGTTTATTTCTACGCCACAGGCTGAGATCTTTATCCCAATAAAATATAGCAGAATTCAACTGACTGCGAAAACAATAATTGATTAAGTTTACTCTGAAACCCCTAAACCCCCCAGGTTGACAGGCGGTAGCGATAGTATCAACTTATACAGTGAGTTATTTCTCATATCATACATGACATTAATATAACACTTTGAAACCAATATATATATTTAAAATTGAACCTTAGATTGCAATTATATGACAACTTAAAATAGAATAATAAGAGTGATTTAACATTTACCAACTCGAAAGATAAAAGAATATTTAATTCAGAAAACAAAATTACTTTTAAAATAACTTGATCATTATTGTACCCTAGTTTTACACAGAGTTGGGAAATATTACTATTGGCCTCGTTTGTTTAGAGAAGAAGCAACACAAAAAAAATATAAATGCATTCATTTTGATTATTATTACTATTAATTACAACTTTTATAACTTATTTCTAAAGACTAGAGCGGAGGATTAAAAGAAAAGAAAATTTACTGACAGGTTAAACAATAGCATTATAAATGACATAAAAACTTACATGTAATTTATTTGATTGACAACATTAAGCTCGGGAGAAAGTTAAAAGTTCGTGTAACACAGTTACCCTTCTTTCTTCATCCGGCTTGGCTTTTCCCGATTGATATTTCCGACGAACGTAGGCGCGCATTTTGAAAGTTATTTGCAAGGCATTGTCAACTTGGAGATTGGAAGCTGGAAACTATGAAGCACATACAACATGATCAGTCAGCGGCACGAAGATTCACTTTGGCAGGACAGAGATCAGCTCCTGGCACTTAGCCCATCAACATTGCGGTTTACCAGTGAGCTTCTTAACAAAGTTATAGGAATTATTTTAGCAGCTGCAGTGCTGTCTTAAGACTACCTCTCTCAACCACGTCAAAAGTTAGAAAAAGTTTCTCTCTAAGATGGCCACTATTGACCTTTCTGCCGGTTTTGTGTTTAAGCTCCGCCTACTTTCTCTAGCTTCCAGCCATCCAGCTTGACCATACAACATTAATTATCCATTCCCATTGTTCTTTTACTTTAGTACGCAATTTTTAAATTGACACGGTAATTACAAATATACATTTCTTATCTCATTTCGAATACAATTTAATTACTCTGTACATTTGTGTAATTTAGATTTTAATTAAAAACACTGATCAAAGGAATTTGACTTTTGATCAGTATTTTTAAACAACTTTGTACAATTTTAAAAAAAAAACCAAAATTCAAACAAACACGCCCGCAATGAACTTTAAATTAAATTGATATAAATTCACAACCACGCACACACGAATATTATTTCATGGTTTGTGACATTTATATACGGAATGTTACATATTGATTTACGAAACATAAAATATATAACTAATTTTTTTATTATGACTGACAATAGACAAATCTCACTGCGGGCGGATAGTAGTTCGAATTACCGTACTTAAAACACATGAAACGACAATCGGTTCTTCGATCTGTCTGTTTCAATATATATATATATACAGGGTAAATGAGCACAGACTTTTACATGACCCACCACTCACCACTTTATCTCATAATACTGATACATTTGAACACAATATATTGAAAAGACAAATAAAGAAAAATAAAGTAAAATCAGTTTTTGTAACTGTTGTTAAAAGTTAAAAATACATGCCATTTATATTATTTATACCAAAATTAATATGTACTAAAAAAATGATAAACATTTTCTATTTTCTATTTAGCAGGAAAGATAATAGAAAGAAAAAATAAGTTCATCAATGATATATCAAATGTTTTCAAATGTATTGAATAAGATAGACATATATTTAAATCTATAGACATAGTAATAAATTTTGATGTTGCATACATTTTCAAATGAGATGAAATTACTATATTACAAAATAAGAATAAAATCTATTATAACTCTATATAGAAAATAAATAGAATGTCAGACTTATGTGAAAAGAATGTTTTTAATAACTTTAAATATAAATCTAAAAGAAAAAAGTATATGTAAATCTTAAAGAAAAAAAAAGTCCTTATAATCTAAAAGAAAAAATATATGAAATAAGTCTTTATAATCTAAATAATATATATATATATTGTAAATATCGATAAATCTATCTATATTTTAAAAATCATTTGTTGTTATTAAAAAAAATCTCTTTGATTTGATGTTTATATATGAAGTATTATTATTGTTTATGGTTATTAGTTATAGTTATTGTTTGGAGTTATTATTTTATTTATTTGTTGATGGTACATCGTTGTGAATATTTAGCTATTATTATTATTATTATTATTATTATTATTATTATTATTATTAATGGTGAGATGTTTAATAGTAATACTTATATGTTCTAATTATTATAAATAAATAAAGACATATAAATTGTTGATTATAAAAAAAAAGATTATTTATTTGTGGTGATTATTAAGAAAATGTAATATTATTTATGTCTATATATATATATTTTAAAAGCTGTCAAATAAATTTTCGATTTAATATTTTTTTTATATGATTAATATGTTTTTTTTTTTTTTGAATGTTAATTGTTTAAAAGAAAATATATGTAACAATGGTTTTTAAAACAGCATTTGCTGGCACACGGAGAACAACAACAGCAACAAAAAGAAGCCATTATTATTAGAATAGTGATTAAACAAACAAAAGGATAAAAATTTGTTGTACTTTGTTTCTTTGAAATTGCCATTCTTAAGAATAGTGGAATAAGATAAATTTCTGTAATCAATACATAAACATGACTGGCTAATATATATATATGCGCCATTTTCTTTCATTTATTCCAAGGCAGTTTAAAAAGAAAAACTAAGCAAATTTCAACACATGAATTTCATCGCGTCTGAAGCCGAAATTTGATATAGCTATCTGGAATCTATAATGGTCAATCTAATAATAATCTGGAGGTAACTAAAAGTGATTAATACATTGGATTCAACATGTCAATTTTTTTTTTTTTTTCAAGGAGAGAAATTTAAAAAGGAAAAATAAAGTATATATGTGCATTTGGAAACTAATAATTTTTTCTAACATGACATTTCTTCAATTCAATTTGGCTCTAGAATGCATTCTAATATTAAATGGATAAAGGAATAAAACAATGGAATAAGTTGACTTTTGAAAGAAAAATAAATAAGTGAACTTTGAAAGGTAGTAAATAATTTTATATGTATAAGTGATATATAAATATATTTTTGAGATCAATATTTTTGTTTACTTTTATTTTTCATTATAAAAATATAACGTTTTTATAAATATTCAATTCAAGCGTCTTGTTTTCTAACAGCAATAAACGTTTAACAGGTGTCAAAATTAACACTTAAGTAATTTAAAATCTTAAAGTATGGCTTATAAGTTTGGGTTGCATATGAGTTGTTATGTATATTTTAATAAGTAAATTTATATTCGCAAATTTTTATTATAAAAATTGTTTATTATTAATTTATGTATTTCCATTTTTTTAACTTCATATAATAATTCTTATGCAGACCAAAACAATAATTTATATATATTTGCTGTATATAATTTTTTATTTTTTTTTTATTTTGAATATCTGAAAAATATAAATATGGATTTGTATTTATATTAATACCTACTTGTTAAGCACAGATAGGTCTTTATTTATGTAATATATATACTTATTGTAAGTATATATGTATATTTATTATTTGGGTTTGTATTTAAAACTTATTTAAAACATTGATACTACCTAAAATTAAATCATAATATAGAAATAAAGGATGTACTATTTGTTTTATAGATAATGCCTTTGTAATTTATTAGAAAGCGTATTAATATTTTATTCTTATTTTTCTTTTAATGCCAGAGTCATTATGAAATTAATTGAATTCACAATTTAATAGAGGATAACTTCATATTTCACTTATTGTTTAGTCTTTAGGCCACTTACATATATTATTATTCATTGATATGTTTAGATATACAAAAATTTACATAATAGATGTGTATATTGGATTTAATAGAATTCCCTTTGTTTTTGATATTTATATTTGATTAGTTAGTCATATCAACCTTGAAAATAAATTATAATGATAGATCTCATTGCTCTGTATGATTTTAAATTTATTTCATGTATAGCTAGTTGGAAGGGCATATAAACAATTTATTTAAATATAACTGGGATAATTTTGTCTTTCTTCATTTAAATCATACAATCTATTATATTAGGCTTTCTTAACAATTGGATTTATTTAGATTACATATATTCCATTACATTTTTCATCCAATGTTTGAAACATTATTTTCTTCTAACATATTGATGTTCCATTACATTTGATTTATAATATGTTTGATTTATAATATGTTTATATGATATATTGTCCATTACATTTGGCACTACAAACTGTGGGGCCTAGTTAATTGGTGATTGATATAATAAAGATATTTTCCATTACATTTGACACGACAACGTGGTCAGCATGATATGTTTATATACATATCGTATAGTTTCCATTACATTTGGCTTTCCCAATGTTTGGAGCCTTCTTTCTTCAATTTAAATGGAATGCAGCATTTACATTCCATTACATTTGGTGCCTCAAAGTTAGGAGCCTGGTTAACTAATGATTATTGTTGCAAAAGTTCATATGTTTATTTTCATTTGAGATCATATAAAGATACATTCCATTACAATATATATATATATATATATAATATATATATATATATATAAAATCAAAACTACCCCAAATCTAAAATTAAACCAGACCAGCATAAAAATAATATTAAAACACAACCTAAGGTTTAACTGCTACAAGCAGACTTCTCAAGTATAAAGAACTACAAAAAACCACACATAATATATACTATTAAAAACTACCCACAAATCCATTCACTTCCCATCCACCCTTAATATTAAAAGAACTCTTAAATAAGTTAATTGCTTCAGAATAATAAATGTTCAATAATAAAGACTCTTTAATTCTTCTTTTGATTTCATTTCTCTCAAAGAAGACAACCTTAGCTTCATTAAAATCAATAGTGTGGCCTGTATCTTTTTCATGGACATACAAAGCAGAACTAAGATATCTATTTTTAACTCTACTTTTATGAGCCTTTATTCTTTCATTTAAACTCAAACTACTCTGACCTATGTAAACCTTCTTACAAAATAAACAAGGAATAAAATATACCACACCAGGAATAGTCTTTCTATCAAAAACTTCTTTTGTATTATTTAATAAATTATTCAATGTAACACCCTTTTCCAAGCAATTTTCTTATTTCCAAACAATTTACTATTTCTACACACAATTTTATAAGAAGACAATTTAAATGGCAAAGAAATAAAATCATATTTTTCTTTAACCTCTACATCCTTACAAATATTACTATTAAATAAAATACTTTTAACAAATTTATCAGAGTATCCAACACTGAAATAATCTTTATAAAATTGATATTTCTGAAACAAAGCTACCCCACTAGAATTATTTAATTTAATATTCCTATGACAATAATTCCTTAAAGCAGCTACTTTATGAGATACAGACTGATAGCTATCAGGTTTAATTATAGATCTTAATTCTTTACTTTTAACTAAATGACTGCACAATAAACAATTAGTTTCTATATTTCTAATCACCAAAAGATCTAAAAATTTTAACTTACCAAAATCTAACCCCCCTCCTTCTAACACAAATTTTATAGAAGGATCAAAACAATTAAACTCATTTACAAATTCCTTCAATTTATCATTCTCAACTACAAATAAACAATCATCAACATATCTGACAAATAATTTTACATATAAACAATTCTTTTTAATAATAATTTCCTCTTCCATAAAACTAATATAAACTGAACATACTAAAGGAGAAATAATATAACCTATTATCCACCCTTCCTTAATCTTATAAAAATTACCTCTATAAGTAAAATACATAGAATCTTCCAATAACAAAAGCAAATCTTTAATTACCTTAATTTTATTTTTTGATAAAGAACTTTTCTTACTCAATACAGACAAAAGAACATCAATACTGCTTAACCTATTAACAGACTGATACATATTTTCAATATCTAAACTTCCAAATACCCAATTACTTTCCATTTTAAAATTATTAATCTTATCAAAAGCAGAAGAAGGCTTTTGATAAGATTAATAATTTTAAAATGGAAAGTAATTGGGTATTTGGAAGTTTAGATATTGAAAATATGTATCAGTCTGTTAATAGGTTAAGCAGTATTGATGTTCTTTTGTCTGTATTGATTAAGAAAAGTTCTTTATCAAAAAATAAAATTAAGGTAATTAAAGATTTGCTTTTGTTATTGGAAGATTCTATGTATTTTACTTATAGAGGTAATTTTTATAAGATTAAGGAAGAGTGGATAATAGGTTATATTATTTCTCCTTTAGTATGTTCAGTTTATATTAGTTTTTATGGAAGAGGAAATTATTATTAAAAGAATTGTTTATATGTAAAATTATTTGTCAGATATGTTGATGATTGTTTATTTGTAGTTGAGAATGATAAATTGAAGGAATTTGTAAATGAGTTTAATTGTTTTGATCCTTCTATAAAATTTGTGTTAGAAGGAGGGGGTTAGATTTTGGGAAGTTCAGACGTTCCGATCTTGGTGATTAGAAATATAGAAACTAATTGTTTATTGTGCAGTCATTTAGTTAAAAGTAAAGAATTAAGATCTATAATTAAACCTGATAGCTATCAGTCTGTATCTCATAAAGTAGCTGCTTTAAGGAATTATTGTCATAGGAATATTAAATTAAATAATTCTAGTGGGGTAGCTTTGTTTCAGAAATATCAATTTTATAAAGATTATTTGAGTGTTGGATACTCTGATAAATTTGTTAAAAGTATTTTATTTAATAGTAATATTTGTAAGGATGTAGAGGTTAAAGAAAAATATGATTTTATTTCTTTGCCATTTAAATTGTCTTCTTATAAAATTGTGTGTAGAAATAGTAAATTGTTTGGAAATAAGAAAATTGCTTGGAAAAGGGGTGTTACATTGAATAATTTATTAAATAATACAAAAGAAGTTTTTGATAGAAAGACTATTCCTGGTGTGGTATATTTTATTCCTTGTTTATTTTGTAAGAAGGTTTACATAGGTCAGAGTAGTTTGAGTTTAAATGAAAGAATAAAGGTTCATAAAAGTAGAGTTAAAAATAGATATCTTAGTTCTGCTTTGTATGTCCATGAAAAAGATATAGGCCACACTATTGATTTTGATGAAGCTAAGGTTGTCTTCTTTGAGAGAAATGAAATCAAAAGAAGAATTAAAGAGTCTTTATTATTGAAAATTTATTATTCTGAAGCAATTAACTTATTTAAGAGTTCTTTTAATATTAAGGGTGATGGGAAGTGAATGGATTTGTGGGTAGTTTTTAATAGTATATATAATGTGTGTTTTTTTGTAGTTCTTTACACTTGAGAAGTCTGCTTGTAGCAGTGAAACCTTAGGTTGTGTTTTAATATTATTTTTATGCTGGTCTGGTTTAATTTTAGATTTGGGGTAGTTTTGATTTTATATTGACTAGTTTAGCTTATGCTTGTAATGTATATATATATATATATATATATATATATATATATATATATATATATATATATATATA